>CATIWK010184720.1:0-28615 GCA_949634005.1 Mallotus japonicus
GAACCAGCCCAGTATATTCATACTTCATTTTAGCTTCCAATAGAGTCCTAACTTATACACACTTAAATAAAAAGATTAGTAACTTAAATTGATTGTCAAAGATCAAAATTAGGAGTTTGATCATGTAAATGGTCAACACAAACAATTGTCCAGTGCTTGTGCAATATACTCACCTTTATGAGATGTAACAAGCACAAATGAGATAATTTTTTTATGTAGCTTCCGTTAATCATCTATAAAGTGAGCAGTTATGCGTATGTAATTGATTCGCTGAATAGATGTCCATGCATCAATGGTAATGCTCACCCTTTGACAATGATTTCTAAAGAAATGCTTTAAAGACTGCTTCTCATGCAAGCACACATCAAAGCAGTCCCTAGTCAAAGTAGATCTACTAGGTAACTTGAACCTAGGACTTGCAAGACATAAGAATTTCTTAAACCCATCCCTTTGCACAAATTTAAAAGGCAACTCATCTACAATTATCATATGTGCAAGACACTTTCTAATTTCCTCTTGATCAAATTTCCAAGTTCCTAAAGATCCTAGGGTTTCTTTGCTATCAGCTTCCACCATGTTCATAGGTTGAAGTGTCAACGATTTCTACCTAATGTTTTTATTATGAAGGTTTTTCAAATAAGTTAGAACATGATTCCTAATAGATGAAGTGCCATGTTTCTTAGAGTGAGCATTAAGTACCTTAGCACAGTATATGCACCTCGCCTTATACACAACTCCCGCTGCATTCTTAATTTCCTCAAAGTGTTCCCAAGTAGGTGATTTGTGTTCAAGATCTTTTCTTTTCTTTGATTTTTCAGTTGCTTGTGGTGGCTACTGAGAATTTTTGGAAGCTTTTATAGTCTGTGAGACTTTGTCCGTTTGAGTACAACTAGCATCAGAAGCAATATTGCTGTTGGTAGTGATACCACCACCAACAACATTAACCATCTAGTTCAAACCCATCACATATGTATTAGAAATCCAGCAAAAGAAAAAACAAAAATCACAAAATCAATCACAGATTCACCAACTTTATAACAAAAAAACACAAATTACAAATCAATCACAAATTCAAAAAAAGATAAAACACAAATTACAAATCAAGCACAAATAACTTTATAAGAAAACATATTAAATAAACACATCAATTCTTATAGCTTCAAAAAATATTAATTTTTAATATTCACAGAGTTAAAAAAAACACATTATCAATCACAGTTTCACCAAATATAATAACACATTAAAATTTTAAATTTAACACATAAAATCAAGCACAGATTCACATCTGGAAAAAATAAACACATTATCAAACACAGATTCACAAAATAGAATAACACATGTTCACAAAGTGTATAAAAATTTTAAAAATAATATATTTTTTCCAGATCGTAAAACAAAATTAACAAAAATTATATTTTTTTCAAGATCTTAAAATAAAATAAGTAATAAATCAATTTTTAACTTTAACACATGTTCACAGAGTGTATAAATAATAAAAGTTTAAAAACAATATATATTTTCCAGATCTTAAAATAAAATAAACAAAAAAGAAATTTTTTTCCAAATTTTAAAATAAAAAAAGTAAAAACCAAAATTTTTTTGAGATTTTAAAAATATTTAAAAAAAATAATTTTATTACCTCTGTTACAATTTCTCAAGCATCGATTTGTAGCAGGGATTTTATATCACCGAGATCTCAATAGATAGCTTCCACCATTCAAATATCAAAGAAATGCTTTAAAGCTTCCACCATTTACAGAGCTTCCACCTTACGATCTCAAATGATCTATGATTTACAAAAAAAAAAATGATTCAAGTTATAAAACGATTTCAAAGATATATGATTCAAAATAACAAAAAAAAAAATGAGAACACAAAACAGATAGATCACTAAACTTACACAAATCAAAGCAAAGAAAATGAGAGAGAACACAGATCAAATCATTAAAGGAATGACAACACAGAGCATGAGATCAATGATTTATTGATCTCAAGAACAGATCTTTAGAAATGAAAAAGAGGAGAACATAGAACACATATAGACGATATAGCAGCAGGAGTTATGGCGAGATGTAAGGTTAAATATAAAACAAAGGCGAGAGATGAGAGGTTAGAGAGGTTGAGAGAAACAGAGAGAGGCTAGGGTTTAGAGAAGATGGAGATTTGCGAGGTTGAAGATAGGAACTAGAGGCGGCTAGGGTTAGAGATTTTGAGAGTAAACATAAAGACACTAGGGTTAGGAGAAAGAGAGAGGCGGCAATGAAATGGGGTCTCTGTAGAATGAGGAGTATTTATATGTAGGGTTAAAAAAACCCCTAATTTAAAACGACGTCGTTTCACAATTCGGAAGTTCAAGCGGTTCGGTTATTTGAACCATCGCCTCGAACTGCTAGCCGAACTCGCAAAATGTGTCCCTCTTTGAACTGAACCGCCTTCTCTTATGTTTCGAAGACTGAGCCACTTCTTCGCTCTTGGTCGGTCCGGTTCGGTAAACTCGGCTGGTTGGTTTTTTGGACACCCCTACACAGAATGTGATGGCCAAAATACAAGCAACTCACATACAATAAATTTTCTGTACATAATTGATTATTCAAGTTCTTAATGTGTAAAAGATGTAACATTCATTATAATTTAACCAACGTGACTATTTCTAAAAAGCTTAGCATGTGAAAGGTACGAGAATCGATACCCCACATCTCCATTCTTTTATTAGGTAGCATGTATTTAATTTTGTTTCTTTGTGGTTTACTTTTAGTTTCTGATCTTGTTTTAAAAGTGTAGGGAAAGGTGGATGTGCTTTTGGTGCTTCTAGTTCTGATTTAGGAGATGTTGCTGGTTGTGAAAAGGGTGCTTATGATTCAGAGTTTGTTGAAATTGTTGGTGGTGGTGATGAGTTAAAGTCTTTCTTTTATTAGGTAGCATATATTTAATTTTGTTGCCTTTTGGTTTACTTTTAGTTTTTTATCTTGTTTTAAAAGTGCAGGGAAATGTGGATGTGCTTTTGATGCTTCTAGTTCTGATTTAGGAGATGTTGCTGGTTGTGAAAAGGGTGCTTATGATTCAGAGTTTGTTGAAACTGTTGGTGGTGGTGATGAGTTAAAGGATTTTATTGGGATATGTTTTGTTTTATTATTTTTGTATCTTTTTGGTTTCTGATACTTTGTTTTGTGTTTTTGTTTTAAGGGTGATAAGAAATTGTCTGAAGATTTTTTTTTAATTCCAATATTAAAGATAGTTATGTTAAAGATGGCAATGATGGTGATGAAGTGTTGAAGGATTCTAATTTGACGTGTTTTTTTTATAAACTAATTTAGTATCTTTTTAGTTTAGTTTTGGTTTCTAATTTTGCTTTTGATGTGTTGTTTTATTTTTAGGGTGAAGATACTGTATTTAATGATGTTGATCATTTTGTCATTGTTATTGATTCTGCTATAAAAGCTGCTTGTTGTTTGAGTGGGGATGTATGTTTTTTTATTTTTTTATTTTTTTATTTTGTTTATGGGTGACTTTTCTTTTGTTTGAATAGGTTGTTGAAAAGGATGATTATGTGTCTTTTTCTAACCAATATGGTGTTATTGGTGAACAGAGTGTTAAGCATGTTGCTATGGTATTTTTTTTATTTATATTGCTTTTTGGTTTATGTTGGATTTCTGATACTATTTTATATATGCAGATAATAATAATAATAATAATAATATATTTAATCAAAGATAATGAAAAATATAATGAGCTGAATATAAGTTTAAGAGATTATAAATTTTTTTAGTTTCTTTATGTGTGATTTATTTTTGTAGCATTTTGGTTTATGTTTGGTTTCTAATGTTGTTTTATATATGCATATGATGATGATGATGATGATGATGATAATAATAATAATAATAATAATAAGGCAAAACCCATTATTTGGTCTCTGAACTATAGGAGTTTTTCACACTTGGTCCCTAATCATTTATTCTGAAGAATTGAGTCCCTCAACTTTTTTTTTATTTTCATCCTTTGTTCACTCAGAATGCCAAATTGAAAATGTTGTCGTCTTCTGTTGAGTTGTAAAAGCATATCTCAACCAATTATTGGTTGTGAGCTTGATCATTTTAACTTAATTTCACTGTTGAGTATGAGCTACATTAAGCTGTTAATGCAAATTATTTGTTTTTGACAGCTGATTTAGACATGCTTTTTGTTCAGATGTGCTTTTATAACTCAACAGAAGGCGACATCATCTTCAATTTGGCATTTTGAGTGAACAAGTGATGAAAATAAAAAAAAAAGTTGAGGGATTCAATTCGTTGAAATAAAAAAAAGAGGGACCAACCGTGAAAAACCAACAAAATCCGAGGACCTAATAATAGGTTTTGCCTAATAATAATAATAATAAAAGATAATGAAAAAATAATATAATATTAGCAGATATTAATCCTATAAACTGTTTTTTAATAATTCCGTACTAATTTTTTTTTTTAAAAATTATAGGATTTGGTTTCAAAAAAAAAAAATATAGGAAAACACTTGGCAAGAGCAAAATAAAAAGAATTAGAGCATTAAAAAAAGAAAAAATTAAGTGAAAGTGAAATGCTCCACCACTACGACTGCTAGGACCTTTCCTGGCTCCTTCTTCTCACATCTTTTTGCTTTTGTCGTTTTGCATTGCTTTTTCATTTTCACATCTTATCATGCGCGCGCACCTTCACCCCTCTCTCCTTTTGCGCCCTCTTGCTTTCTTCCATTTGATGACTTCTTAATTGGGCGTTTTTTATTTTCTTTCTTTAACTACCTGTAACAATTTCAAGAAACTATGGCCTCTGCAGTTGATGAAGGTACTGTTTTTCTTCATCAAGATCGAATCTTTTTGCAAGTTTTTCTTTTTCTTTATTGGGTTCTCGTTTTTTTTTTCCTTTTAATTGATGAAGTTATTCAAGTGGTGAATCTATGGAGTATCTTATTTAGAATTATGAAAGTTGGGTTTGGAAATTTTTTCTGTGCTGTTTTCTGTTTGATCAAATTCACTTGTTAGCTTGTTTTGGTTATTGAATTCTTAATCTGTTTGATCAAAACTCCACGGCAGAAAAATGGGTTTGATACAAGTGAAAGCACCATTCAGCTGAAGAAGAGAAAGATCAAGAGAACTTACCAAGAAGGGGAAGATGATTTGGTGCTTGAATAGGGTCGATGGTTGGGAGATTAAGAAGAAAACGAAGAAGATCGACGAGATTAAGAAGAAAACAGAGAAGAACGACCGTGGGGCAAGACGAGATTAAGAAGAAAACGGAGAAGAACACCTTGGGGCAAGCGCGTAATTATTTTTACGCTATAGGGCACGCGTGTAAATTTAGAAAACTGGGGGTATTTTTGTTGTTTTGCTTCTATTTTGGGGTATTTATGAAAAAACCCCTAAATTCTAGGAAGAAAATAGCTCCATCTTTCACAGTTTCACTGTCCACCTACTTTCTCCTGCCATGGCGATACCTTAAATTCCATTTATGTACTGTAAAATCCTTCCATCTGCAGTCTTCTTAAATCAATTTCAGTACCCTGAAAAGTGTAGAATTGGAATCTCAAGAAGAGCAGTGAAAATGAGGATGGTGGGATTGACCGGTGGAATAGCATCGGGAAAGAGTACCATCTCGAATCTTTTCAAATCCCATGGAATTCCTGTCGTCGACGCCGATCTTGTCGCTCGTGTATACCCTTTTTCTTCTCTTCTCTTCCTCGATATTGCAAAAATTTTTTATCTTTGGTGTTTGATTTTGCCAGTTCAATTGCAATTATAAGATTTAAATTTTGTGTTTGCAGCTTGAAAAGTTGCATTTTTTTTTTTCTTTATAGTATCTGGTAATGTGTGCAGGACGTTCTCAAGAAAGATACTGGTGGGTATAATAAGGTGGTTGCAGCATTTGGAGAGGATATTTTACAAGCTAATGGGGAAGTAGATAGGCTAAAACTTGGCCGGATTGTGTTTTCTGATGCTTCAAAACGTCAACTTCTCAATCGGTATTGATGGAGTAATAGTTGATTTGCTTGAGTATATTATGCCTGTATCATTTGCATTGTAAGGATTGAAGAATTGGATCAAATTTTAGAGCTTTTAATGTCTATGTGTGATCAAGGTGAGCTGTTTAAGTACCTTATGTACTTAACTATCCCAATCCTTTAGTATCAGTATGCTGCGTGCCGCGTTTGTAGAGAATGCCCTTCAGTTTGGCTTGAAAATGCAAACCATATGTTCTTGAAATGCACAGTTTAAAACAACACCTCTTTATTTAGTTGATGAATTGATTGAAATAGGAAGAATGCTCCAAGTTTACTCTCAAGCGTGACGTGACTAATTAGCTACTTTCTTGCCCTGGTTAATGATTATTTCTACTTATAATTCAGTTCATTCCTTAATGATATGATCAAAATTTAGTAATCACATGATACAAAACTGATTTCTTGATCATGACGAATCATTTTGTATAATTTTGGATTTCTTCCTTTTAAATAGTGGATCTTGAAGAACTTTCTTTTGAATAGTGAATTCATGCACTTGCAATCCTAAAATGTTCAAGCATCAAATACTCTGGATCAAATCTTGTGTGTTTGAAACTTAAACTGCTGTAGAGCATTAGTGATTTTACCGTTATTTGTGAAGGCATTCTTTAAATATATCATAAGAAAGTTGAATTGGATAAATGTTATAGCATTGTATCTAATGTTTGTGCAGGCTTTTGGCTCCTTATATTTCTTCTGGCATCTTTTATGAAATTTTGAAGCTATGGTTAAAGGGATGTAAGGTAATTGTCCTTGACATCCCACTACTGTTCGAGGCCAAGATGGATAAGTGGGCAAAGCCAATTGTGGTTGTTTGGGTTGACAATGAAACACAGCTGCAGCGGCTAATGGCAAGAGATGGATCCAGTGAGGAGGATGCCGGGAATAGGATAAATGCTCAGATGTCCCTAGATGTTAAAAGGTCTAAGGCTGACATTGTCATCGACAACACTGGCACATTAGATGAATTGGAAGAACGGTTCCAAGAAGTACTTTTTCAGGTTACTAGGCCTTTGACATGGTCAGAATTCTGGCTCACAAGACAAGGTGCCATTGCAGCCCTTATTTCCGTTATCATTGCGGTTGTTGTGGGCAAAAATGTTACCACAAAGTTGTAATAGGAAGCTTCCTATTATCAAAGTAATTGATCACAGTTTTTCTTCTTTCTTTTTTTTCCTCCCCTTTACACCTTTGCTCTCAAGAGTAGGTGCCTGTAACTCTCATAACTCGTGAAATGTTGAATTCTTGATCTTGCACTATTAGCTGAATCACTGAAATAATATCAGCTTTGTAAAATGGTGGACAATTGTTCAGGTTCTTGGATAATGTATTAAGCACAATTTGTTAAGCTTATCATTTGATGAATTGATATCTCAAGGCGAGCACCAAACCTATGATGGAAGATGTTGCAATCTATGACAAAGACGCATCAACTTGTGCTCTGGTCCCTTTTGTACACCATCATATATAGAAGAAACTGAAGTTTTAGACCTGAAAATACAAGTGAAATTCTCATAAAAGGATTCAACCTTTTCTTTCATTCTTTTTAATCTTCACTAGTTTCTAGTGTATAATTATTCTGATTTTACTTGTTCATTTGGCATAATTGTGCCTAATTGCTCAATGTTTCAAACAATTGCACTTGCACACTTGCATTATGTTTTGGTTTATTATAATATATAGTATTTTATATAATTCAAAAAATTGATATATAAAAATAATGAATCAAGTTTGTATAATTTTTTAAAAAATAATGAATTAGGTTTGTATAATTTTTTTAAAAAAATTTAAATTTGAGCTTTATTTCTTCTCTTATATTTTTTTAAAAAAATTCTCAAAAAATAAATAACTGTTCCTGCAGTCATACATTCAACGCGCACTTGTTTTTTTAATATTACAAAAATCTCTCATACACGAGCTTTTCCTATGGGGATCTTCGCTCTTCGCAAGGTCTCTCTCTTTCTCTGCTTCTCTTCTCACTTTCTTTAGATCTCAGTAAGTTCTGTACCTTGCAATTTCATTAAAGCTATAACCTTTCCATCATTTTATTCTAATTCCCGATCCGAGCAAACAGACCCCTGAATTTTCTTTCTGTCCAAACACCTCCTTTTTTCCCATGGGGTTCAGGACTAGCTCTGGACTTGTCATTGTTTTCTTTCTGCTTCTGGGTCTGCCTTACATCGCTGCTCAGGTCTCTTTACTATACTGTTTTTGTGATTTTTGTTATTGGGTGTCTTCAATTTTTTCAATCTGTTTTCAAAGTTTTAATCTTTTTCTTCTTTTATGTGTGGTTTTAGGAGTCTGCGGTGGAAAATGAGACGGATGATTCAATTTCATCTTTTAAAGATCTTGGTCGGCGTGGTATGGTGAGTTTTCTTTTTCATTTTTCTTGATTTGTACATCAATTTTAGATATGGGTTATAGGCGTTTTTGAAATCTGAGGGTTTCACTCATACGATTTGAGGCAGTGTTTCAGTACTTATGGGATTTATGGATGCAGATAGTTACTAAGAACATTGATGGTAATTCTGTTAATCTTGGGCTTCACGTGGACTCTGGCCTTGGTGTTTTTGATGCATTCGTTGCTAGCTTGTCCATGATTATTGTCAGTGAGGTTTGTACGTTCAGCTCTTTTCTTACCTATGCCTTGTAATACAAAAATATTTCTGGTTTCTTTTTTGAACAAGTTATTACTATCTCTGAATGTCCTTATTTCATCCTCATAACTGTGTGTTTTTATTAATAAGGGAGAGGAAAAAGATATATGAGATCTTGTTGAATGATGATGTTTAAGAATTGAGTGGAGTTGATGCTTACTAGTCTATGTTTCTTTTGATGGTTTGTTGCTAGATTGGAGATGAGACTTTTATAATTGCAGCTCTTATGGCCATGCGCCACCCCAAGTCAATTGTTTTATCCGGTGCTCTCACTGCCTTGATTGTTATGACAGTAAGTTATCCATTTATCTCATCTTTGTTTCAAGTTTGACAGGACGGATTGCATTTTCCTACGGTGCTTGCATTCTTATTTTAATTCTAATTTTGCAATGCATTTGCATGGCATTGTGAGGGCATGGTGCCAGCAACTAGAAACTATTACTCAATTCTATGAAGCTTAAAGCTGTTGCATGTCTCAATTAGGTACTTTCTACTGGACTAGGTAGGATTGTGCCAAATTTGATATCAAGAAAGCATACAAATAGTGCTGCAACAGGTACCTAAAGTATAAGTTGTATCTTTTAATCTTACTCAGCTGTCAATTATCCTGCTTGCTCCCTCCCTTCTTTTATGTTATTCCCTACATGATGATTTAGTTTATTTATTGTATACTATATGCTATTTAATTTCATATCATTTTGCATTTCCAAGGTTTTCTACCCCTTTGTGATGAAAACGTATTATTTATGGCTGTAGAGAGGTTGTTGAAGAAGCACAACATGCTTGCTTTATTTTTTATGAACCACGAAATGTTTCTAAATACAGGCATTTGAGATTTCTAGTTGCAGTTCCTTTTGAATGCTAGGCAGGAAATGGAAGATAGGTGGTTGTGCTAGAACATGGTATCATAGGAAGGCCTCGGCTGACTTGTGATAATGAATACAAGTTTAAGTTTAAGTTTAAGTTGCAGATTTAGAGCATTCTTACATGTTTTCAGCATGTGATTTTATTTCGGCTTGCAAATATACCAAGTAGTTTGCAACTTTCTATGTACGAATTTGATTCCCGAACCAACTCTTTTAGAAAACTTTAAGATTTTACTTAAACGAAAATGTTAAACAACAAATTGGTTTTGGCAGTAGATTTGTCGTGTAAGTATTAATACAGAAAAAAAATTGCTTGAATAAAGCATTATACTTGGACAATACACTGAACCATATATAAATGGACGGGATAATAAATTGTTGATCTTAGTATTTTCTTTTCATTCGCAGTTCTATATGCATTTTTTGGGTTGCGATTGCTTTACATTGCCTGGAGATCAGATCCAAAAGCATCTCAGAAAAAAGAAATGGAAGAAGTATGATTTTCCTGTTCTCAATTTGAGTTTTATTCATTGTCCTACTTTTATTTAGTAAAGTTAATGCATTTTTGTTCCATTGCTTTATGTATTTCTTTATTGCAATTCTCTTTTAAGAAAAGCTAGCTCAATGCATCTTTTTTTTTCCCAAATGGTATCTTTTACTTGGCTAAAATTTTAGCTTCCATTTCAAATTTTCAAGCTTTCAAATTAACAATATGTAGCGTAACAAAAGGGAAAATTAGCACTTTTGGCCTGTGAAGATTTTGTTTTACATTCTAATTTTGTCTTGGTAACTTATGTTACATATCTATGTTCCCCTTTGTGTAGTAATTTGGACTGCATTCCACTTTACATTGCTGTAACTTGTTGGATTGCTTTGTAATTGCAAATTACTGGTTATCTAAACCATTCAGCGTATAGAAAGCTGATGTTCCTAGTGTTTGCTTGCATATCATTTTGGAAGGGGTTACTTACCCTTCCGTACTTCTTTTTTTCATTGCATTGCTCTTCCCAGATTCAGTTTTATCTTTATTCTAAAATTGCACATTATGTCCTCAGGTAGAGGAAAAGCTTGAATCAGGGCAAGGGAAAACAACTTTCCGTCGTTTCTTTTCAAGATTTTGTACGCCGATATTTTTGGAGGTACGCATGCCAGAATTTAACAACTATGGTTTTTAATATTTTAATATACTTATATGCTCAGCCCTTGAGGTATTATGTCATCATTTTTTGTAAATCATCTCTCTGAAATAGTTTGTATCGATGTGCAGTCATTTATTTTAACCTTTCTAGCTGAGTGGGGTGATCGCAGCCAGATTGCCACAATTGCTGTAAGTCAACTACATTACCTTCTCCTTGTATCCTTGTTGAGAGAATATCTGCATGGCTCTACCAGATTTCTTCGTTTGTCCTTCATGTGATTGTATTCTCATTTTTAGTTATTTGATTACACTTTTTTAGTACTCAAAACTAGTTTCTGATTCTGCAGCTGGCAACCCACAAAAACGCCATTGGTGTAGCAGTAGGGGCTACAATAGGACACACAATCTGTACTTCCATAGCAGTGGTGGGAGGAAGCATGCTAGCATCTAAGATCTCTCAAGGGACAGTTGCCACAATTGGAGGCTTACTCTTCCTGGGGTTCTCTTTGTCTTCTTATTTCTATCCTCCTCTATAAGGATTACAATGTAGACTAACCTGATTCTTTATATAGTCTCTACTCAGTTTGAAATACAGTTTCTGTTTTTCCTTGTAAGTTTTTGTATTAAAAGGTTTTATACTAACTGGTTCACTCCAGACAGTTCTGCTTATTCTTTTGTACAATTAGCATTATATTAATGGCTTAATTGGTTTTCCTCAGTCTCAATCTTCTGCTTACATTGATGAATCTAATGCTAAAAAATGATTCTTTTCAAAACAAGATTTTGAATTGTGATATGAAATGAGATGAGACGGAATAGGATATTCTTTCTTCCTCTTAATAGAACTGCTATTGTGAACTAAGCAAGCTTGAGCGTAGGACATTAGGACCTGTTACAAGGAAAAATGCCAAATTGCAAGTCTATTATGAAAAGCTTTAGGTTAATAGAAATTTAATTCATTTCTTCTCATGAAAATTATTTAGATTTCTGCCTATCTATTTGTATGTATTTTGAATAATTATTACATCTCAGCCCATGGATTGGATACATTCCAAAAAGAAAAAAAAAAAAAAATCTCAGCATTCAGTTCAAGCGAACTGATTAGTGCAGCTATTTGAATTTTTATATAAACTGTCATGCTTGCTGTCTGCATCAGCTAAACAGAAAACTGAACATAATCACCAGTTCAATTTCATAACTGTAAAATGAGATGGACTTGTCTAAGCACCGGATGCTTTTGCTCTAAACCAACCCACTTGCCCTCTTCAGTTCTCATATTCCCCACAACATATATCATAAAAGCCACCAACTTTGAGTTTCACCATTATCAAAAATTCTACAGGCACCATCAATCTCTGTCTTCTGGTCACTCTCGTAACAACATAAATGTAGAGTTATTGCACTCCAATGCCGTCAAGGTTGGCTCTTTTCAAAATTTGGGTATCGCCAACCATCTTTTGAACCTTTATGCGAAAAACTCTCAGAAATTGTGTCATGCCCACAAGCTATTTGATGAATTTCTTGAGAGAGATGTTCGCACTTGGACCATTCTGATATCGGGTTTTGCTCAAAATGGGAACTTTGAAATGGTGGTGAGTTTGTTCAGAAGGCTGCAAAATGAGGGTTTTTGTCCTAACCAATTCACTTTGTCCAGTGTTTTGAAGTGTTGTTCTAGTTTGTGTGAGCTGGGAAATGGTAAAGGGATTCATGGATGGATCTTGACGAGTGGGATTGGGTTTGATGTCGTGTTAGAGAATTCAATTCTTGATCTTTATGTGAAATGTGGGTCTTTGGATTATGCTAGAAGATTGTTTTTTTCAATGGAAGAGAAAGATACTGTGTCGTGGAATATAATGATCGGTGGATATTTGCGTATGGGAGATATGAAAAGTGCTCTTGAGTTGTTTCAAAGTTTGTCCTTTAAAAATGTTGCTAGTTGGAACACGATCATAGATGCATTAACGAGAAATGGGTTTGGAAGTATTGCACTGGAGTTGCTTTATAAGATGGTGGAAGGTGGACCTGCCCTCAATTCTATTACTTTTTCTATAGCTTTGAATTTGGTTTCACGTTCATCATTTTTGGAATTAGGTAGACAGATTCATGGCCGTATTCTAAGACTTGTAATGCATGGTAATGGGTTTATAAGGAATTCACTTTTAGATATGTATTGTAAATGCAGTAAAATGGAAGAGGCGTCCAGGGTTTTTGGATTTATGCCTTGGGAGATTTCTTCTGATGACACATTGGCTGAAGTTATGGCACGGAGTTCAATGGTTTCTGGATATGTTAGGAATGGTGAATATGAATATGCTTTACGAACATTTAGCTCTATGGTTCATGAACATGTTGTGATCGACAAATTTACACTCACAAGTGTTATTTCTGCTTGTGCAAATATCGGATTCTTGGAACTAGGAAGGCAGATCCATGCCCACCTTCAAAAAATTGGGCATAAAATAGATGCTCATTTGGGTTCCTCACTAATTGATATGTATGCCAAATGTGGAAGTCTAAGTGATGCTCAACTGATATTTAGACAGAATAATGATCTGAATGTTGTGCTGTGGACGTCAATGATATCTGGCTGTGCTTTGCATGGACAAGCGAGGGAGGCTGTTAGACTATTTGAGTGCATGATGAATGAAGGAATTACACCAAATGAGATAACATTTATCGGTGTTTTAACTGCCTGTAATCATGCAGGGTTGCTTGAAGAAGGTTGCAGATATTTTGAGTTGATGCGAAAAGTTTATGGCATCAAGCCTGGTGTTGAACATTATGCCTGCATGGTAGATCTTTATGGCCGAGCTGGTCGCTTAGATGAGGCAATGAATTTCATTCAAGAAAATGGTATATCTCACCTAAGTGCAGTCTGGAAGTCATTTCTATCTTCTTGCAGACTTCACAAAAATGTTGAGATGGGAGAGCGGGCATCTGAAAGACTACTACAGCTTGAACAACCTGATGCTGGTTCCTATATTTTGTTATCAAACATGTATGCCACAGATCATAGGTGGGAGGAGGCCGCTAATGTGAGGAGTCTAATGCAACAGAAAGAAGTTAAAAAAGTCCCAGGACAATCTTGGGTCCAACTGAAGAATCAGATTCATATTTTCACCATGGGTGATAGGTCCCATCCACAAGATGCAGATATTTATTCATACTTGACAAAGCTTATTGAAAGATTAAAAGAAATTGGGTACTCAACTGATGTGAAGCCAGTCACACAAGATGTGGAAGAAGAAGAAAGTGAAATTCTTCTTGGTTTTCATAGTGAGAAGTTAGCTCTAGCTTATGCCATTATATGCACACCTTCTGGAATGCCAATTCATATAACGAAAAACCTACGTGTTTGCACTGATTGTCATAATTTCATGAGGTACACTTCTAAGCTTTTAGACAGAGAAATCATAGTGAGAGATCTTCGCCGGTTTCATCATTTTAAGTATGGACACTGCTCTTGTAGAGATTACTGGTGAGGAAATCCCGAGTTTCTTGTACATATGATCTTACAAGTCATTGGCTATAGACACTGACAATGCTCTAGGACTACTTGCCTCAATTGTTATGAGTATCTATATGCATCCATTTGAGATGGAATTATGACTGATGCTGGAGCTGTTCAATGAAAGGATTACATGATAGCTTTGCATTAGATACTGAGGTGAGATGTTGAAAGCTTCACTATATATGCAAGAATTTCCTAGATCCGAACACTAGAAGATTTCGTACACCAGGGTTTCTTCTCAAGGTTAAATTCCTGTTACTTTAATTTACCTGAATCTTACTGCAGCAGAGAAAGGAAGGGGAAAAAGTAAAGAAAGAAACAAAATTTTCTTTCTTTAGAATTCAAGTTGTTTTTTTTTTGTAAAAAAAAAAAGAGAAAAAAAGTACAAGTAGAAAGTGAAGTAGCTTCAGAGTTATCTTGCTCTGCCCTACACATTGACATAATTCCCTTTTTCTGATCACTGCAGGTTAGTTTAGGAGTGAGACGGTGGCTAGGATTTTGCATTAGGGCATAATTGTCATCAAAGATCCACACTGATAAGTATCTACAATGTGCTACACTTGCAAAGCATCTCTCTGCATTGTAACATCCTGTAATTACATTGAAGTCTTGGCTTTTACCACCAGCATCTGCAGTTGAGCTGTAACTTTCTTATCTGCAAGTGCCCCCAGTTGGAAGGAAATGGAAGGGAGCTTTTTCAGTCTGCATCATCATTTGATTATGGATTAGGGCTCTTTTATTTTTTGCTTTCGAGTTCCAGCATAATTATGTAAACTGGCTTCTTGTTACGTATGGGGTCAATTTTGTTTCCAATCTGTTTTGACCAATACAAACTAAATCAAAGCAGATTTGAAAAGAAAAACAAATGAAACTAATCCAATTTTTTTTTTTATTGACATAGTAAGCTACATGCATATTTGTACATGTATTTTGATGTTAAAGGTGAGTGTTATTATTATTAATTTTCACCACTCTACTGATTTGCATCCATAATCTAGTTAAATAAATAAAATTTGGTGTAATTGTTTTGGCTCCACAACTAGAAAACAGTAATTAAAAAAATTAGAAATCAAATGCATAATCAATGCATTTGCCAGTAAGATCATCTCTTGAGGAATTATCAACTTAATAATCCAAATATTATCGACTCTCAAATGAATGGCCTTAAGTACTTCACTCATTGTCTATGAGAAATTATGTGCTATCTGAAAATAATATTATTGATATTTGTTAGTTCAAGTGGCAATAAATTTGATTTTTTTTAAAATAAATTATTGTGTTGGTATTCAAATTTTATGTGTAAAAAATAGATAATTGAAAAAGTTTTTTCCTTCAATAAATTTACCCTACTTAGAGTCTGTTTGTTTAAGCTGTATAGCTGGTAGTTATAACTGTTAGCTGATAGCTGATAGCTGGTGACTGGTAGGTGGTAGCTGATAGCTAATTGATTTTAAGTGTTTGGTAAAATTATAACAACGGTTCCTGATAGTGTATTTAATTACATATATAAACATTAATTTTATATATATGGTAAAAAAAATTACTTAATGCTTATAATAAAAAATATTGTAGATGATTTTATTTATATAATTTTAGAAAAAGAATATATCTACTTTTACTTAAATAATCTAGTTTAAAGAAAATACTAATAGTATTGCTATCATTAATATTAGAAATAATCAGTTGTAAAATTATTTATTAATGTAATTTTTAATATTTTTATTTGTGTGATTAATATTTTTAATAACTATAATATTATCATTTTTAATAATTATCGAAATAATAATTAGTTAAAGTTAAAAAGGTAAAGGTAAGATAATAAATATAATTTAAAAATAAGAGTTGTCGGTGAAAAGCTCCAAATTAGAGCTTTTATGAACTAGTGTTGTTTGGGCTTCTAATAGCTATCAACTCGTTTTCAAAAACATTAACTAAACATATTTTTTTAACTGTTGAAAAGTGAAAAGCTAACAGCTGCATCCCAACAGCTAAAATAAATACCCGTTAATCCATATTAGTAGAAGTATCGAATATCAGAGGTCATCAGACCAACAACAATAATAGTAGATAACTGGCTAATATATTGTTTTCAAGTGAGATCACTCGATGGGTTATTTTTGACAGACAAGTTCCCCAACCAAAGGACATCATTTTCCCAACAAATTTCAAGTTCCTTTTGTCATTATATTTTCTGGATCAATCATGTTTTTCTTCTTTAAAAACAAGGAATTGCAGTTTGGTCCTCTCCTCCATGACCAAGATGTACACTACCTCTCTAATAGATTCTAACAGGAAAGGTCGCTTATATTGCACTCACTGCCTCAAGTTTGGTATAGAGTCCAAACCAAGAAAACCCAAAAATTTTCAAATATTAAAGAACAAGATAAATATAAATAAAGAAACAACTATTATTTAGAAAAAAGATTCACATACATAAAAACTTTGTTGGCTTGCTCTACAAGTGAGGCAAGCAAAGGTAGGAACCCACTCTAGACCACTTAAACAAAAAGATACATAGCTACTGTATTCTCCTTGTTTGTTTATTTTTCTTTTTATACCAATAATCTACTAATTTTATATACATCTTGATTAATTTGTCTTATTACATGCATTCACTTAATTCACATACATACTAATTTAAAATTAAATTCGAGCATCAACATTTGTTAGGTCAAGTGATAAAAAATTTAAATTTTCTTATGGAGAAAATATAAGCCGAGAGTTTTGCCATTCTTATCAGTTGACTAAAATCGAATTCTAAAATAATCATAACCCTTATAATTATATAATAAACTGAACAAAAACAAGCTAATGATACGATTTATAGTATTATTTTTTATTATTTTCTTTTAAAAGATATACGTACAATTAAAACAAAGAAGGTGGTTTTAGTTGGGTTGGCACACTGTAGTCGGCAGAAGATAGCAGTTCTACCCACTTAGGATTATTGCACATACATACATATGTTAAAGGAAAATATGTGTATACGTGTGTTTGGTCTGTTATTTTAGGTTAAACTTCACAATTAATTAAAACCTTTATTAATGTTAGATTATTACACACACGTCCAAACATACACATCACTTGTAAAGGGTAAAACAAATTAATTTCTTTATCGATCTCTCTACCAAACAATGGCTCATTTTGTAGCTTGACTTTGTTGTACGTGAAATTATATTAACTTAGACATAAAGCTAGGAACAGCACCACCACCACCACTACCACCATACCCAATATAACAAACCCAATGCTTGTCAAGTTCATGTAAGTTTTAGCTAGTTAGCTATTGGGTTGTAGTATATTTGCTCATCAACCAAACCTAGCTACCTTATATATTATTTTCTTTTTCTCCTTCTTTACTTTGGTCTGTCTCTAGAGATATTAATTTCTTTAATCTTTTTCTTTTTTATATTAATAATTCTTTGCTTGATTGGAATAATATTGTTGATGAAGAAATGAGAGATAGAATGGAAAGGCTTGTTCTTCTTCCTTTTTCAATTGGGTGTGTCTCTGAATCAAGTGTGGCTATAGGTCATGTGCACCATTCAAGAAGATCATCCAAGCCAACACCACCACCACCTGATCATCACTCCAACCCATCTCCATTAACAAGTGATCTCTTTTTCTCTTCTTTTCTTCTGGGATCATATTCTTATTCAATTGAGTTCTTTTTGTTCTTGTTTCTAACTTTTGCATGTACTGTATTGTGTTGTTGTTATTGAGAATATTTAGGAAGTAAAGAAGAAGACGAGGAGAGTTTGTCAAGTACTGAAAGTACAAAGAGTGCAATGAAGTTGCTTGCTCTTTCAAAGCCTAACATATCCGATCGGTTTCATAGGATAGTCAAGGGTTTCAAGACCTTCTCTCAATTCTTTGGTCGGTAGATATATTCTTTTACAAGCACATAAATTAGCATATAATCTTTACATTTCACTTAGATCATGAATCATGATCATAAGGATCAATATATTGTCATCAATATTGCAATGATGATTGCAAATATCAATGCATTTATTTAGTTATGTTATCAAGTACATTGCCAATATGGAGAGTTTTCCTTTCTTTTCTTTTTTCACTCTTCTCCTGAATGAAGAGATTAAAAAGAATTTGCCAGTGAGAGCGTAGTTAATTTTCTATAAGGGCATCATGAGGTTTATTTAATCTTGCCGTTATGATTTATAAAATTAATTTTTATTGTATAATTTATTAGTATATATTGTTTTGCAGCGTATGAAGAGGAAATAGAAGAATTGGACATGGAAATAGGGCTTCCAACAGATGTGAAGCATGTGACACACATAGGATGGGATGGATCAACAAATACCAATCCAATTCAAGGATGGGACAATCTTATTGCTCCTGAATTACTCTCTCTTCAGCCTCCTTCTCTAAGGCAGTTTGAGCTTTCAATGTCTGCACAGCCTGATCAGCATCATGCACCTCTTGTTAGGCCTTCCTCTGCTTGATTATTATTAGTCTGCCTTATACATATATATATGTGTGTATGTATGTGTTGATCACATATATATGAACTTGTTGATCAAATTGATGGGTGCATTCTTTAGCTTTATATTTAAAATCTAAAACAAACAAAAAAAGCATTAAAGTGCAATATTTCTTTCCCTCTAAGTTCTCTTTCTCTTGTACTTGTAATTGGGTATAAAGACGTTTTTTGGCTGTGTATAAAATCTTTTCTTTTGTGGTTATATGCATGTCATTTCATATGCATATTTTAGGGCATTTTGGTAATCATCAAGACAAATTGATATATTGTTTTCTTATTGATAGCCAAAAATCACAATGATTTTACAATTTATTAAATTTTTAAAATTTAATAAAAATGTTTTAATTTGGTCAATTTTTCGCAATTTAATAACGTGCAATTTAATTAAAACTTAAACAATGTACATTTGAGGTGAATCTTTTTAAAATATTTAGTTTTTTTTTATTAATTTGATCAAACTACTAATTATAGACAACATAATTCGAATACTAGTCTGAGATGCTCTACACAAACATTCTATCTTTAATAATAATAAAGGATAATTGCTATTTTCCCCTTTGTTTTGGCTATTACACTACTTCATCTCTGACATTTGAAAAAATATTTATTTATCCCTGACATTTGCAACAGTTAACACTCATTAATCCCTCTATCAGGGATGAAATAGTACATGAATTGTAAATGTCAGGGATGAATAAATATTTTTTCAAATGTCAGAGATGAAATAGTGTATTAGGCCAAAATACAGAAGGAAATAGCAATTATCCCTAATAATAATTATATATTGTTTTAATTTATTCCACACATATTTATTATCAAATAATCAATTATTGTTTCCCCTTCTTTCTTTAGCAAATATGCTTCTTGATTTGGCATCATATATATCTCTACTCATTTGGGGACAAGAGAAAGAGTAGGGGAAAAAATGTATAATTTTAAATTTGAAGCAAACTTAATTTTGAGGCTAGTTATAAGTGAAGGATGTTTGTTTCTGCTCTTTGTCCATATAAAAGGGCATTTATGCAATTGGGTAGATTGAAAGCAATTGTTGGTTTTAGGTTGTGAAATTTCCAATTAAATGTTACCAACATTTTATATCTTAATTTAATAAAAGTCCATCAAAAATCTCAGATTACATGTGAAAAGATAATTATGAAATTATAGTTTACATCTTGTTTTATTACTTTAGTTAGAAATTTCTCATTGAACTCCTTTTAACTTATATTATATTTAGAAGTTGCCACTAAAATTGTGCAATGTGCACCAAACTTGACACTTTCATACACACAATTTAATTCATCCACGGCAAAAAAAAAAAATGCATATTCCGCACATGTGACTATAGGCTAACTTTAAATATAGTATAAAATATTAAAAATAAGTTGTCTACCGTCAATAATTGTCGAAATTACCAAGAGACTATTCTTACTTAAATAATATTTTGAATTCGAGTCGTGATATATGCAGTTGCATTTAACTAGTTATTAGAAAATTTTTGTTGTCTTTGTGATTTTACTCATATATATCATATCAAATCATATTAATTAGTATCCAATAAACTTTAATTACCAATAATTTTTAAAATAATAATAATAATAAATAAGTTGTATATTTTTTTGGACTCATAAATACGTTGTATATACGTTATATGTTTCATCATTGAATAAATACCATATAAAATTTTTTATATTAGTAGAAAACTATAAGATGTTATGATTATTTAATAGGTATCACAAATTCATTAAAAGGTGTGTGTATATATATATGATAAATAAGAAAAAATTTTAGATATTAAGCTAAACTAACTTGATGAAATAATTAAAAAAATATATTACACTCACTATTAGATGAATAATAAATATCTTTAATACTCATTCTGTTCCTAAATAATTGTCGTTTTGAGTTACCAATATATTTTAACTACTTTTTTTTTTCTCATTTCACCCTTATTTAATATAGAATAATTAATTAAATAGATATCTATTCATTTTAGTTCTCTATATAAAGCTAATAATTGGTTAAGGGGTAGTATAATATTTTATATATATATTAAATACATTCTTTAATTTATGTGAAGAATCCTTAAACGACAATTATTTAAAAACAGATGGAGTATTTTACATTGATAACACCAAAGTATAATAAATTTCACTTTTTATTATAATTATTTATTATTTATTTATTCGTTGAATATAATATACCCAAAAAAAATAAAGAAAAAAAAAAGCTATAAAAAATGTGGGACTTTGCATGTAAACAAGAGAGAAATCAATACAAACACAGTGTGAACTATAAAAGGATCATCAAAATGAAATATAATGTCTACTTTGAAAACTAAACTTGCAAGTTTCCACCATTATTTTGGTTTAAACATTCAACTACGCTAAAAGTCTTCTTTGGAGAGAGAAGTACTGATGAAGATAAATGATAAAACACTACAAGATATACTAGTTTATCTTTACTTTATTCACACAAAAAAAAAAAAATTTGAATTGAACTTTTCCAAATATTGAAGATTTTTCCAAAGTATGTGATGTAATCATATATGATCTCTATATATTTTGGTGTGTGTACAAATAACCCCATGTGGAAAATTTAATTTCTATCTTCATGGAATTTAGAGTGTGAATGCTTCTGATGAAATGGTAATATGACAAAGTAATATCTCTTCTATTAGACCCATTCCAGACTTACCTCCCCCCCAAAAAAAAAAGTCTTAAAAAGGTAAAAATATTTAAGAAATTATCTAGACTATAATAAAATCATATATTTCTAAAAATAATTTATTTATATTAAATATATTGCACTTAATAATTAAATATAATTTTTTTATAATAAATATTTTATATTATAACCGTTTATTTATATGTCATATATTTTTACACTTCTATACAAATAAAATTAAAATTAAAATTAAAATTATTTAACTATAATTATTGATAGATATTACAAACATTAATACACAAGAATTAAGAAAAAATTGTGCAAAAACACTCTTAATATTGTATCCTAATCTCACATTCACTATTAACGTTTTTCAAAGTGCAAATACACGCTTATCATTTTGAAAACCATATATTTAAACCCCTCTGGTAAATAATGTTAATTTTCACTGCCTATGGGATCCAATATACTGACATGGACAAAAGAAATTATTAGATAAAGGTATATTTTTGTCCCTAACATTTATAACAAGGAACAAATTTATGCCTAAAAAAAATTAAGAATTTTTCAACACAAAAATCTGTCAAAAAATTTAAATTTTATCTAATAAAAATATTAAATAACCTTTGGTCTTTTTATGCTCATGAAATCTGTTAATGCTAATACAATATCGAAATAATTTACATCTAATTTTTATGGAATTTTTTAAAAAAATTTGTTCCATTTAAAAAAATTAGAAATATTTAAATAAAAATTCATTTCATTTTGTATAAATTTATCCTTTTTTATTCACTTTCAAAATAAAAATTAATACATATTTATTTAAATGTAACGAATTAGGATGGGATAGATAAATAAATAAATATTTATTTATTTATTTTCATTTTGGATATGCATAAAATAAGTAAAATTTTAAAGAGGATGAGATAAGTTTTATTTATTTAAATATTCCCTTTTTTTTGACATACCATGGAATAAATTTATATAATATTTTTTAAAATTTTTTTTAGAGGTAAATCTATTTCTTTAGGGAAAAAATATACCTTTACCTAATATTTTTCTTTATGCATAGTAGTTAGTAAGAATTAACGCCGTTAATATAACACAACGTTAGGAGAGTTTTTGACCTTTTTATCCAGAATTAATCAACAATTTTATATATTTAAAAAAAAAAACACTTACTATAATCTAGAAGTTACAAAAGGACATGGTTTTAAAAAGGGGACACCCCACAAACAAATAATCCAAATCGCAAATCACATTCATTAGATTCTTTAAATTAAATAAATAAAACCCTAAATAATTGTATTAAATTAAAATTAAATTGACTAATTCCAAAACAAAAGAAAGAAAACTGGTCAAAAAATTCAACCTTTATTTCTCCTTTCCTTCCACCACGTACGCCGCCACAAAAAGAAAAAAAAAATTAATTGAAATTATTTTCTTACTTGTGGAGTCTATAAATACCCACACGAATTAAATTATAATTATCCAAAAAAATCCTGAAATCTTTCCCTTTTCTTCTCGAAAACACCTTGATACTAAATTCGGATTTGAATCGGAATCGGAATCGGAATCCCGAATCCCCAACCGAAAACGACAGCGTTTCTTCCCTCTCCTTCTCCTTCTCCTTCTCTGCTTATAATTAAATATATATAATTTTTCAATCTGCCACTTCCTTCGTCTCCGCTGTCTCAAAACAATGGCTTTCTCTTCTTCTTCTGATGCTGCTTCATGTCTCTGATTTTTCGTTTTTAGTTAATAAATAGTAAAGACCAAAACTTTCTTTTGTTTTTGTTCATAATCAAAAGAAAAAAAAATGGGGTTGATATTCGAAGAAGCAGGTGAAGACTGCGACGACGTTTTATTTCCGCCGGCGAATTTTTCCATGGTTGAAGATGGCATTTTCAGATCTGCTTTCCCTCAACCTTCCAATTTCCCTTTTCTTCGTTCTCTTAATCTCCGTTCCATCATGTATGTTCTAAAAGTTTCTTTCTTGCATACGATTGATTTCGATTCGATCAAAAAGCACAATTTTTTTATTAATTTTGGTTTTTTTTTTTGGTTGTGTTTGTGTGTGGAGCAGATACTTGTGTTTAGAGCCTTATCCAGAAGAGAATTTGGAGTTTCTTCGTGCTCATAATATTAAACTCTTCCAGTTTGGAATTGAGGGCAAAACGGTAGGTTTCAAGATTTGATTTTTCATTATCTCCTGCATTTGTTGTTTGTATAATTGCTTTACACTTTGATATATAGATTATGATTTGGAAAAAACTATTAAAGAAAAAAGAGATATGAACAGTGATGTGGGTTTTTTTTTTTTTAACCGTCTGTTGCTAGGTACACTTAAATTTAATCTAATAATAATATATTTGTATTTGCAGAATTCTGTATCTATTCCCAAGGATGCTATTATGGAGGCTTTGAAGGTCTTACTTGGTAAGTAATTTTATTTTAGTTTTCAACTTTCAAACTGCTTGTTATATGATATGCTTCTTAACTATACATGTTTGTTTGTTTTTGTTTTTTTAGATGTCAGGAATCACCCAGTTTTGATCCATTGCAAACGTGGAAAGGTATATGTTTTTTTTTTGAGCTCATCTTTTGTTTTGAGTTTTCTGTGCTTTTTTGGTACTTGATCAATGAACTGGTCTATTTTTTGGATAAATTTGTATGTTTTCAACATGGATGTTCAAAAATTTATCAGCTTTCATTAATCTTCATGCAAGCTTTGTATCATCATGAATATGATTCTCTTTTAATCTTCAACTTAGATGATAAACCTAGAGGAAATTTAGTTGATTAACCCATGTCGTGATAACCAATTATGCCTGGTGGTCAAGGAGTAGGATGATGGCCTTTTATCAGACTTTTCATAAAATTAATAGCATATAGGCTCTTGTGGATTTCATGACAAGCACCTGTTGGCCTTCCTTTATTCAAGGCTGTTCTGACCTTCTTCTATTTCAATTCTATCTCCTTTCTTGCAGCATCGAACAGGTACCCTTGTTGGTTGCTTTAGGAAACTGCAAAACTGGTGCTTGTCTTCTGTGTTTGAGGAGTACCAGCACTTTGCCGGTGCAAAATCAAGGGCTGCTGACCTGAAATTCATGGAGGCCTTCGATGTGATGTGCCTGAGGCAGTGCCTTTATAGTATCATCTTCCAGTACCATGGATATGGTTCAAACAAAAGGCGTCTACTTTACGATGAAGAGAACATACAGAAGCCTCAAATTAAGTCAAATTAGGAACCATTTTTTAACCTGGGGTCCTGATCGTATCTGCCAGTTTGTTGCATCAGTGTGACTATTACATGTTTTAGCATCAAATCTGTCTTATACAGCTTCATTCATCGGAACATTATCCATTTGTACTTTTTGCTTCCTGCCTCATTTTTTTCTTTTTTATTTACACAATCAAAAGGAGGCATTGCCACATTGGTGATGACAGAGATTCATGTTTCTGTTTAATTCTGTAGTTCTGTGCTATTACTTGAATGGCCAAGCTCGGATTTAACCTTCAAAAGTGTATGGATTATGTCATGTCGTTCTCAAATATAAATACAATTTGGTCTGTTATATATTATGTTTGAAATGGTTTCATTTCATTCACAGAAGTTGATAATCTTCTGTGGTGCAAAGTTGATGCATGTACCTTTCCTTTATGTGGATCTATCTTTATTTGGAAATACAAGGAAGCAAGGAGCTTTGTCATTGTGTGGGTCTAGATCTTTTTGCATCCTGTGGGTGGATTTGCCTTTAATGATTTCTTTTTCTTTTTTTATCCAAAAAAACAAATAAGATAATGATTTTCTGAATTTTATTCCATCCTCCAGATTTTGTTTATTTTTTAAACAAAGAAAGAAATTTCCCTGTTAAATAATGAGAGTGAGAGTACAAGTCACAGCAATAACAAAAAATTGCAGCACTGTATAATAAAATAAATTGTTGGTAGACTTTTATCATGGTTATAGTTTTACTTGAAAAGAAAGTGGTATAACTTTTTCTGCTCATTTTACTTTCTAAATTAAATAAATTGGTCTGTATCGAATTTGATTAATTAAAATCGATTGTTGTCGAAAGACTTTACCATTATTGTGATCCTATTCAAATTAAATTTAATTAATTTTAAACACAAATGATTTAGATCAGAAAAATATTTATATATTTACGAATAACATAATTTGAAAATAAAATAACCAAATAAAATTTCATCCACATAAAAAATAAAAAAAATTACAAGTAGTGCAAAAGATAAGCACATGAGTTGAAGAAATTTGATAATTGATTAGGCCATATTAAATGTTTAATAGCTTTCACAAATTGATGGCTATGACATGTGTATCTAAATTATTAGAGAAAATTATTGGCCATTAAAAATTAATTTGAGTATTGAAATAATTGTACCTAAGATCTTGAATACTAGGCTCTATTTAAATGTTGGATAAATAGTATCAAATAGCATTAAAAGTTTGTGTGTTGGAATTTCAAATTAAGCACAAAATTATCCACATGCAAAAGAGATTTAAAATTAAAAAGTTAACAACCTTCGTAACATTTTAGAGAATTGATTTTAAGATACAACACACAAAAAAAAAATTAATAGAAATTCATATAAATTTTTTTGAAAATCTTAAAATAAAATAAATTTGTTCTCATGAAATATGAAAATAAGCAAATTAAGAATGCTGAGAAGATAAAAATAGATCTATACCTAACGTCTACCATCCAATCTCCCGTTAAAATTCAATCACGGTCCTACAGATGGTCCCACCAGCACCACCCCCCGCACCATTTTCTCTTTATAAAATTGTATAATATATTTTTTCTCTTTATCTCTTTCTTTGTATTCTCCGTCCTCTTCCTCATCAATTACAAGCTGAGCCTCTAAAAATCTATTGCTCAGTCTCAGATTCAAAATGAATGAAGAATCCTTAGCTCGATGCACTATTGCGAGTTGTTTGACCTGGAAGTTGCTGGTTGTGAACAGATCGACTTTTGCTTAAGCCAAGAACCATTTGTAGCTGGAAGAGCATATCAAATCAATGGAGCGGCATGCAAGTGGAACAGAAGAAGCGATTGCTGTTGGGGTTGCTGGGTCACCGAAATTTGAAGTTTATGAAACTGATTTCGGCTGGGGGAAGCCAAAGAAGGTGGAGATTTGTTCCCTGTAGGCTGGAACCATATCTATGGCAGAGAGCAGAGATGTGGATGGTGGTATCGAGATTGGTATAGTCCTGAAGAAGCATGAATTAGAGTTGGTTGATCCTCTGTTTGTTAATGGCCTTAAAGATCTGTGAGGTAACTCTTCTGCTTCGGACCTGTTTTCTTAGTTGATTTTACCAGCAATATTCATATGGAGAAAAAAAATATGGAGCAGCGATGGCTAGGACCCATGCCTTGCTGTATATAAACCCAGTGATGTAGATAATGCTATCATCCCTAGCATTACATAAACAGGCACGTAATCTCCTTTCACTGCCTTCTTTGTTTGTTTTTCTGGGTGGTGACCGAAATCTGCTGCTACTGTTGGAGCATATGCTGCCTTCATTTTTAGTGGGGTTAATGTTGTGTATGTTGTTGTTCCTCTCAAACGATTTGCTACTAATATAAATGATGCCATGATTCAATAATAGCAAAAGATTTCTTTACTCGACTGCTTATTGATTCGTGAACGTGACAGCGAGATTGAGATGCTATATATATATATATATATACGGGAGAGGAAAGGAGAGGAAGAGAAACAGGGAAAAAAGATGTGAATATCAGAGTATAAGATGTATGTGTTTGTGCAGAGAAACAATGAAATGTTCATTAGCGACCATGATGTCTGAATAGCCTCCGTAAGTGGTGATTCCATCATAGTACTTAGCACTATAAGTTAGAATCATTTCTGGACAGTAGTTCTCAAGACTGTCACTGCAATTTTTGCAGGATCGGCACGATCCAACCATGCAGCCCACACCCACCTTGTCCCCAACTTTAAATTTTTCTACATGGCTGCCCACTTCAGTCGCCACTCCTACAATTTCGTGCCTGTATACATGAACAAATGCAAACAGAGTAGAATTAAGCAAATATTAATGTTAAAGAAACGTCAATTAATGTATTGATCACAGAGGTAACAATTATATGTAGGTACGTACCCAGGGACAAGAGGGTAAGTAGAAATGCCCTATTCATTCTTGACCATGTGAATATTAGAGTGACACATCCCACAATACAGAACTTTAAAGCACACATCTTTTTTCCCTGTTTCTTCTTGTTTGGTTTTTCTTTTGTGAAAGTCATATAGTTTCTGCATTATTTTCATGCCCACAAGGTGCTTGATTAAAAATACTACTTGGTTTTGCATACTATTGTGTTCGTTCGTGGAAATTAATTTAGAAATGAAATGAAATGAAATTAATTTTTTTATGATTGATGATCTTCTTTGAAAGTAGTTTCTCTTTATTTCTTTGTTTGTTTTCCATTAATTTGCATCTTCACATCTTCTCTAAAAGTGGTTTTTCTTGATAGCCTATACTAACTAGATTGAAATGAAGACTTAGTTGAATTGATTAAAATCTTACATGTTTGGAACAATAATCATCTCCAGCTGCTGAAGGAGCAGTACTCGATGCCATAGAGCATCTCCAGCATACCATTATAACCTTCTCCTATCATCGCCTTTATCCTTGCTTTCATCATTAAACGTGCGGGCGGTAGTGCGGGTGGGACCATCTGTGGGCTTGTGATTGAATTTTAACGGGAGATTGGATGGTAGACATTAGGGAGGGGCTTAAATGAACCAAAAACGCAAAACCTTAGTATATTTGAGCCTAAAATTCGATGGGGGGCTTATTTGAGCCTCGCGCCAAACATTTTTGCCAAACGTTAGGGGCAAAAATGAACCTTTTCCCTTTATTTATTATTATGTTAGTGTTAAGTTATGAAAAAATTGTCCTCGTAACTCAAGTGGCAAAAAATATAAATATTCTATTGTGGAGAGAGATCAAACCACACCCCTTTCATCTGGTTGTTAAAAAAAAGTTATGAAAAAATTAAGATAAATATAATTATCAGTATATTAATATATTAACAGAAAAAGGTGTCCGAGCCCATCATCATACTCAGTAATTAGTATGGTGCATTGAATTTCAGAAAAACTCAATAGGAATCTTAAAACTTACAATTTTTTAAATTCCTATTGAGTTTTTTTGAAATTGTAAATTTTAAGATTCATATTGATCTAAGTTGGGGTTTGGTT
>CATIWK010184742.1:0-16018 GCA_949634005.1 Mallotus japonicus
CAACGAGTTAAAATCCCGACCCGAAGTCTAGATTGCCGATCGGCAATCTGGAATTCCGATCGGAATTCTAGATATCCGATCGGAATTCTGGATTTCTGATCGGAAATCCAGTATTCTGATTTTCAATTTTTTTCTTTTTAACATTTAATTACAAAATAGTCCCTATAAAAACCAAAACCTTTCAATTGAATCCTTAAAAGTACTTTAGAAACACAATCAAGCCACTTTGAGATTTCGAACTCAAACATCCCAAGACTCATTTTTAATTTTCTCATCATCGGAGTTCTCTGTCGCATCAATGCTCGGCTATCCCGAAATTGGGTGTCTACAGGCCTAATTCTACATGTTTTAATTCTATATAAACATAATTCTACAAATTATGGAAAGGTGCTTAATTTAATGGGCTAAGTCTAATTAATTTTGTTAACTAAAGATGGGCCTATGTCTAAATTAACTAAGTGGGCCTAAATGCTTTTTAACCTAAGATCTAAATTAATTATGAACCTAAAATCAAATTAATCCATTAACCTTAAAACCTAATTAATTAAAGGTGAATCTAGTGATTAACCTAAACCCTAAAAACAAAAGAAAACAAATAAACATGCAAATCATAATAACAAATAAAACAAAGTAACTAAAAAGCATAACAAAACAATAAATAATCATAAAAACAATAAACCAAAACAATAAAAACCACAATAAACCAACAAATCCATTAAAACATGCATTAAGTGATTTCTAATCCTAATTTAATTAACATGCAACCTAAAACAATCTAAAATCACCATTGATTTTATTAGATTTACCAAATGAACCTAATTTACTAATTAATTAATCAAAATAAAACATACATCCACACATATAATTTCATTAATTATCCCACTATTGGGGCTATTACAAGGATCTAAATAGATATAATAATAAAAATGAATACAAAACAATAAATAGTAAAATGCAAAAAATAATAACAAAGAAAGCAATAAAAAAACCTAAAACTAATTAATCATGGAATTCATATCCATGATTCCTTGGGATTCTTGATTTGTGGATTTAAGTCACCCCCTCCATCAAAATATATGAAAAAAACAATAAAAGAAGATTAATTAGTATATGAACCAAAAAAGAAAATTAATTTAAAAGAAAACAAAAATTAAATAAAAAATAAAATAAAACGAAAAAATGAAAGAAAGAAGGAAAAATGCTGAGTGATTGATGCAGTATTGATATACTCCTCATAGTAGATGATTTTCACCATTTTGTTGTATGGAATAGGTCTAGATCTTTAACTTCTACTCTCCCGAAGACAATTTTGTTTCTAAAACCAGTAAAAAACTTCAAGTTTCTCTATGTCTGTGTGTGTTTTAGTCTTTTGCAGAAGGCTTTTTAAAGAAATAAAGAAAACTTATTTTGGTTTTTTTTCTGGCGTGAGTTCAATTTGTTTGCAGAGAAAACTTGGTTTTTTCCTCTAGATTCCACCCCCCCTCCCCAGATCCCCTTAAACTCAGACTCAGCTATAGTTTATATAGGGAACATCAAAAACCCTAGGCAGTGTCTCAAAGTGACTCTGCTGCCTCAAGAGATCGAGCTCCTCTTGCGAAGGACTCTTTCTCTGATAACTTCAGCAATCAACTAAGAGTTAATTACTTAATTATCACCTAAAAAAGTCATTATCTCATCACTGAACCAATCAGAGTTGAGATAAATGAGTTTTATTTACGTTAAAACATTGAAAAAAGCAAAACAACTCAGTTTAATTCCGACCGGAAGTCCAGATTGCCGATCGACAATCTGGAATTCTGATCGGAAATCTAGATTTTCGATAAAAAATCTGGAATTCCGATCGGAATTCTGGATTTCCGATCGGAAATCCATTCTTCTGATTTTCTTTTTTCTTTTTTTAAATATTTAATTACAAAAAGGTCCCTATAAAAACCAAGCTTTTTCAATTGAGTCCTTTAAAGTACTTTGGAAATGCAATCAAGCCCTTTTGAGATTTCGAACTCAAATATTCTGAGACTTATTCATGATTTTCTCATCATCGGAGTTCTCTATCGCATCGATACTCAGCTATCCTGAAATTGGGTGTCTACAACTCTATCACGATCAAGTGCAGAAGCTGAATATCGATCCATGGCTGAAACTTGTTGTGAGATTACATGGCTGAAAGGCATTTTGTAAGACTTGGGTATCAAACATTCACATCCTGTCAATTTGTACTGTGATAATCAAGCAGCACTACACATTGCTTCAAATCCTGTTTATCATAAACATACAAAGCATATAGAGATAGATTGTCATCTAGTGCGAGAAAAGGTTCAAGAAGGGATGATCAAAATGACTCATATGAACACATAAAATCAGCCAGCAGACATTTTCACAAAACCTTTGAGTTCCTTATAATTCTTGACTCTACTAAGCAAGTTAGGAATAATCAATATTCATTCCAAACTTGAGGGGGAGCGTTAAGGAAAGTAAAGTCAACCATTACATCAAATCTGGATCTTCCACTAATTAGGACAATTAACAGCAGTCAAATCTGTATTTATTTTTTGTATAGGATTCTAAATAGGAATTGACCGTGTATATGCTTTGATTTAGGAGCTATTTCAGTCATTGTATTGTATATATATACATACTCTTTTGCTGTCAATAATATAACAGAATTTCACTTATTCTTTTCAGAAATGGTTCTAAATTCACAATTTAAAGGTGTTACTATATTATGCTTTTGTTTTTGCAAGAAGAATGAGGTTTATTTTAGTTATTTGATGATTTAATTGAGTTTGTAATCTATTGGATTTCATTCCATTGAATTATGATGAGAAGTGGTTTGATTTCAGATACTCTTTGAACTATAAACGTGATGAATTCGTTTTGATTATTTATGAGATGAAATGGTATTTGTATTGTGTATTACCACCCTATATGAGATGTGTGGATGTGTTGTGGTGTTATGTGCACATTTGAGATTGTGATGGTTGCTATTATACAATAGACAACAGGGCACTTGACTGTAGGACGGTGAAGGGAGAAGGGTCGTTCCATGCTAATGTAGTCGAAGGGTTAGCCTTCAAGTGAGCCTAGAGAGTGCGATTTGTCATGGCATGTACGTTATGGCCGGGTTGTGATGATGGATATGGTTGGTCAATACATAAGGAAAGTGGAAATGATGCTTGAAAAGCATGTGTTTTTATTCATTTAAATTTTGTATAAGCCAAAAACAAATCTTGGCTTTGATATTTCATGTGGAGTAGAATTTGGCTTATAAATGCTTTAGTATTCAGATTTTGGAAGTTTATTATGTTGATTTAACCAAATTATTTTCTGCTTGTAATATCTATTCACTGAGTATTTCTATACTCATTCTGGTTTGTTTTCTAAAATATTTTAGTTAGTAGGGCTTGATAAGGGGTGGTCTACGTTGAGTAAGAGTTGATATAAGCTAGAAGTATGGTTGGCCAACATCATATTTGTTAGAGAAGCCTTGAACTTTATTTCTTATCTTTGATTTTCTTAAGTAATGTAAAAGATTAAGTTTTGGAGTTGAATATGGATGGCAAGACTTTATGTAAAGCAAATATTTGGAAACATATTTCATGCTATTTTAATGATGATTATGATCATATTTTCAGTATACAAGTATCATTATAATCAGAATTTAAAGATGAGTTTTTCTTAGAATATTTAACTATCTCATTCTATTATTTCATATAGTTGCTGGCATTTAAATTGGGTCGATGCTGTGTTGTTGTTGTTGAGTTGATGATGCATTATTGTCCTTGTTGGTTACCTATTGTAGATGTGTCGTTGATGTCGAGTTGTTGTGGCATGGTTGTCATTATTGGATAATTGTTGTTGCTGTGTTATTGTTAGGTCGTTGTTATTTTGTCGTCGTTGTTGTTTTGTCATCGTTGTTGGATTGTTGTTGTTGACTTATCATTGTTGTTTCCTTATTGTGGGGTTGTTTTGAGTGGTTAACTCATTTAATTGCCAACAGTTATCAAAGCTTTTACAACACTAATAAAAATATCTTCTTGTTTTCTAATTTCATTATTCTAATAAATCTAAAATTTTTCCAAGATCATGTTTCCTATTTTAATAGCGAATGTTTCTATCATTATTATTTATTTTTGTTTTAACTTTGAGAATCGAGGAATGATTGGTTTTAGTGTCCATCTCGGGCTACGTGAGACGGGATGCGATACTAATAGTCCACCTTGGGCTATGTGAGACGGGGTGTGACATGCCCAATCCTTAAAAACCATATGAGAGTGACCAAAAGCGGAAAACGGGGAAGAACCGGGGTTGAATGGCTCCTACTAACTCATCCCATAACCATGGGATGATCCCACACCCGTGGGTTAATGACTCGCACTCGTAGGTCATTAACCCACTAGCCACCCGTGGGTCAGGGCTACTTAACCCACACCCGTGGGTTCTTAACCTACAAGCATGGGTTATAACCCACACTCGCGGGTTATGACCTACGCTCATAGTTCACAATCATCAACCCACACCCATAAGTCAGGGCCACTTGACCCACACTTGTGGGTCCTTAACCTACAAGCGTGGGTCATAACTCACACTCGTGGGTCATGACTCACGCTCATAAGTCACACGACCCACGCTTGTGGGTTGAGCCCCAGAGTCTATAAAAACCCAAATTTTACCATTTTTGGGACTTTTTTGGAGACTTTTTACCATTTTAGAGAGAGAAAAATAACACTGATTAAAAGACAAATTTTAACTATGATTTTGGACAATTATTAGCCTCAAACCCTTGCTAGAAAAGGGGAACGATACGTGGAAAACCCTCCTCTAAACACTACAAACTTGTTCTTTTATTCATTTTAGGATCATTCCTTTTGACCAAACCAAAACACATCTTTGCCAAAGCGCGGTCCAAGGGTAAAAATCCCAATCCCTCTGAGGGTCTTTAAATTATTTTTATATAAAATTTGCATTTTCATAACATCTTCTCTCCTTCTTCTATATCTCTTTTTTATTTTCAATATTTTTTTTTGTATTTTTGCATTTAATTTAGTTACTTATCATTTTGTGGTGAAAATGTGACTTTTTGTGATGTTGCAGTAGTATTAGATATGTTGGAGGAGTAGGAAGTTCGGGTTTTGAATCCGGGAGTGTTTGTTGCATTTTTGCATTAATTATGAATTTTCCATCATAGTTGCATCATTTTCCTATTATTCTTTTTTAGTAAAGTTTATATTTTGGTGCTTAAATGCATATTTTTATTATAAAAATCATATTTTAGTAATAAAAATTGTATTTTTATCATTTTTACTATTTTTATTAAATTTTGTGCTTTTATTTTCTTTTTTGCATTTTCATCATAAAATTCTTATTTTTATGATGGAAATTGCATTTTTAGCACTTTTGCTAATTTTTGTGTTTTATTTTTATTTTTCTTGCATTTTTATCTTAAATTTTCCATTTTATGGTAAAAATTGCATTTTTATTATTTTTGTATGCTTTGCTTTTTTATTTTTGCATTTTTATCAAAAAATTCCCAATTTTATGGTAAAAATTACTTTTATTATTATTTTTGTTGCCTTTGTTGGTTTTTGTTATTTTTGTTTTAATTTCCTTGCATTTTTATCATAAAATTCTCATTTTTATGGTAAAAATTGCCTTTTATTGTTTTTGTTATTTTTGATATTTTTGCTCTTTTTTTATTTTAGGAAAAATTGTAAATTTGGTGTTTGAAATTTTCTATTTTTTTTCTATTGGAGTGCCAAACTTTTTTTTTTTTAATCAAGTGTCTAAACTTTCTAAATATATAATAAGTCAGTACTTCCGACCGATTTCATGATGACTATACACTTAGTTGGACGAAATGGGCTCCACATTCTACACAATGGACTGTCGTGTCATCAGCCACTTATGCAATTTATTTGAATTGACGAAATTACCCTAGGTTGCACTCTTCTCTTTCTTCTTCACATGTTATTAGCAACTAGGGTTTCCTTTCAAAACTCTTAACTTAGATTGATAGAAACCAAATCAATTTCTTTGCAAACTGAAGTGCCCACCTCACACCCTCCAATTTCCAATTTCCAATTCCAATTTCAAAACTCTTGATATTTGAGACCCTTTTCTTTTTTACTTTGAACGAGTGTACGGATTAAAATTTGAAGAAAACCAAGTGTTCGAGTTGCAAGGAGTTCTATTTTAAGGCTGAATATGTAGCTAGGATTTATGCAAGAAAGCTTCAAGGCAGCTATCTTCCGCTCTAGAAAAGTGAACTCAACAATACTTCTACTTGTTCTTCAAAAATACAAGTCAAATATGAAGTTCTTTTAATTTGGAGACATGAATTACCATGGTTCAGAGGAGAGTTCATGTTTGTTTATATTTCGGTAGGAGAAAAATGATTGAATTGCAGTTGATTTCAAATAATCATAAGTGGATATATCTATTGGATCAACTCTGTTTCTTCATTATGTTTTTTTTAAAGTCCTCTTTCAATGTTTTCTTGTGAATTAGATTTTTTTTTGTTATTTTTTATCTGATGGAAAGGAAAATGTTGCTTTCCCATTCCATCTTATTTGTTCTTGTAGACATGTGATATTGTTCTTGTAGATATGTGAAAATGTTGATTTCCTTTTCTTGTAAAGTTATGATATTGACCTTTGTAGATCAAATACTCTTCTGATTTTTTTTGTTCTTTATTTTTTCTGGAATCTTGTGAAGAAGAAGAAGAAGAAGAAGGGGAGTTTTTTTATTAAGACTTTCATTCTTTGTTTTATAAAATTTTAATTTTTAATTTGTTAAATAACCTAGGGATAATTTCGTAAATTCCAATAATATGCATAAGTGGCTGATGACATGGTAGTCCATTATATAGAATGTGTAGCCTATTTGGTCCAACTAAGCATACAATCATCATGAAATTAGCCAGAAGCACTGACTTATTATGTATTTAGAAAGTTTAGACACTTGATTGCAAAAAAAAAAAAAAAAGGTTAGACACTCAAATAGGAAAAACAGGAAAGTTCAAACACCAAATTTGCAAATTTTCCTTTATTTTATTTTCTTGTATTTTTATCATAAAATTCCCACTTTTATGGTAAAAATTGAATTTTTATTATTTTTGCTATATTTTATTATTTTGTTATTTTTGTGTGCTTTTATTTTTACATTTTTATCATAAAATTCCCATTTTTATCGTACAAATTGTATATTTATTATTTTTGTTATTTTTATCATTTTTGCTATTTTTGCTCTTTTTTTTTATTTTATTCTCTTGCATTGTTATTATGAAATTCCCATTTTTATGGTAAAAATTGCATTTTTATCATTTTTGCTATCCTTTATTATTTTTGTTATTTTTGTCATTTTATTTTAATTTCCTCACATTTTATCATAAAATTCCCATTTTATAATAAAAATCGCATTTTTATTACTTTGTCATTTTTATTTTCTTGTTATTTTCATTATTTTTTGTTTATTTTATTTTATTTTTCTTGTACTTTTATCATAAAATCCCCATTTTCATAGTAAAAATAGCATTTTGGCACCAAAATATTTGAATTTTAAATCTTGCATCATGCATTTGCATTAGCATCCTTATTTGTTGATTTGTTTACTTGTTTTCGCTATTTTAATCAATTTCCTTCTCATTATCGCTATTATTTATTGTGAAAATGGATTAAATATATAAAATTATTAAAAACGTGTTGTGTGCTTGCATGTGTGTGTAAACTAACCTTTGTTTTGCAGGTTTATTAGAATAATAATTTTCTTTTATTTTATTTCTTCCATTTTCGATGTAATTGATAGAATAGGGAATTCTCAAAGTGATGTAATCCTTAATCTTGATTCCCCTTTTTATTTTTGATGTATTTATTAGAACAGATCATTTCAAGGATTATAATCGATAATTCCTTTCTCTTATTTTATTTTATTTTATTTTATTCTGCTTGTTTATTTGTTTGTTCATTTTTGCTTAATATTTATTGCATGCTTGTGTGTTGTTTGCTATTTGCTTATTTGACTTGTGTTGTTAATTGCTTAGTTAATTATGATTGGTCGATATTTGTCTATTTAGTTGTCTTTATTTTTGCAATGTATGCGCACCAAACTTAACTATTCCTCGCTCCAATTTTCCAATTCAATGCAATTTTAAATTGACTAATGATCAAACGTGGTAAATGCATCATTAAAACTAAAACTAGGGTGATGAGACGAGTAATTAAGTAATGTATACCAAGAACCAGGATAAGTAAATGCTACACCCTAAACCTAGAATCTCTAGCAGGGAAAGTGGGCTCCCACCTACTTTTCCATTTCCTGGCCGTAGTCGAGTGGCGAGTCCAACTTGCATAGCCTCCCTAGACAGACCCTCCCATATCAATAAAAATCAGTAATATTATAGTTGCCTAAGCATGTCTTTCCCGATATGGCTCACTGATCATGTCCTATTCGTCTTATACGGATAATACAGATACACCCCCAAACAACGACGACACAACATCTGTTTGATGCTTAAGGCTTTACTATACAAAGCGTAAGGTAAAAAATCATATGGGCATTTATCGCGTAAAGTCGAAGGCAATACAACAATCTTGTCGAAGTGCCTTAAACATTTACGCAGCTTAATCTCAAAAACATTTGGCACTGCATATGGCCATGCGACACAATCCCAATCTTTGCTTGACGCCTCAGAAGGCTAAACAACATTTGCCTAATACTTCATAAGGGTATGTGGCACAATCTCATTTAGCTTCTCACCCAACAACGATTAAACAATAAACAATAACAAGCCTGACGTCTAGAGACTATATGGCACCTTACCAGGTAAGTATCCTAAATCCTAGTTCTAGCATTTCATTCACGTTGCTCCATGTGTATTGACATCAAAACCAACATGCTATGTAATACATATGAAGGAGGGGACAACTGTTATACCGTAAAATTTGATAGTCCCCAATAATAATCTGATGATGATAATAATCTATGAAAATGATAAAAATTGCTTATTAGTATCCTTTCTGAAGTTTGCTAGTCTAACCCTAAAACCTAAAAGCCGGACTTATGGGGCAATAAATTGATCACCAAATCAATCAACTGAGCATTGATAATGAATCGAGCTTTCTAAGTGGTGAATTGCATACTTTGAGTAAGCACATTCATCAAATCGACACTTGTTTTGTTAAATCAAAAATCAGTTAATTGAAACTGGGAGTTGGTTCACTGAATTGAAGGTCCAAAAACATCTTATTAAAGCCTAAAGTATCTTCAAAACTATAAATTAATGAAAATAGTGCACCATCAGAAGTCCAATGATCATGCGTGTGATAACACATGAGAGCTCAGACATCATATGAGTGTTCAATCATGCATTAGGGTACACGCTTCACGTGTGGCCACGCACTCTGTGTGCACCCACACATACATTTCTTCCTCACATGCATCCAAACAGGTCTTCTGCACACATACATGCGTCTTGCGAGTGTAGACGCTCCTGAATTTTTTTATATATAAATACCAAACCCCTTTTTTATTTTTGAGAGGACTTTTAAAAACTATCTAGAAACTCTATCAGATTGAAGACTCATGAAACCCTTTTTGAGACTTTTAGCCAATTTTCACTATTTTTCTTAGAATTTTTAGAACTAATTTGCAAACTAAACCCAATTGTCATTTTTGTTAAAGCAATCTTTAAAGGTGTAATTTGCATTTTCACATAATTACATACATCTGATTGAGGATAAGTTGAGAGAACCATTTTTGAAACTACTATTTTTGTTTTTCTAATCGAGCTTAGTTCACAATTTGAGGACCAAAAACATCATTTTATGGTGTGTGAAATCCGCAAGCGTATGGAGTCGTCCAAGTAGTAAAAATATCGATCCCACAGGGAGTGGATGTTGAGTATTGGACTACTTTCTATGTTTATTTATTTAGAAAGTCGAATAAGGTTTTCACTAAAAATTAAACTAATCTAGAAAACACAATTAAATTAATCTAAAATTTATCAATTAAATAGATGTTAGGGTTTTTATCCCCGGCTCAATTCTATCAAAAGGTCATGATAATCTCCTTACCACTTATGAATTTATTTCATTTCCTAAGCATCTTTAGACATATGAAAGTCTCTCTCAAGCACTTGCATAATTTTATTGATCATAATAACTACTCAAGTGTTTAGCTCTCGCTCTTAAGCAATTAATTATTCTCAATACCGAAACAAGCTTTTCAAGGAATACTAACAATCAAACCGTTTCTCAATCTATTTTGATTAATTAACATATTATTATTTTGTTCTTAATAGGGATCTTCTCTCGATCTCACCCCACCGTCTAATTCAATTCCTAGGGTGCGCAGTCCTAGAAAAGCATTAGGTTCAATAATAATCATGGATTATAGATTTAGTGACAAGGAATTTAACCAATTAAGTCCATACTTGAGCCGGGTCTAAGAACCCTAACTACTAATTTAGCTACTCATGGCAATCAAGAAGAATGAAGAAAAGAAATAGAGAATTGCAAACATAAACATTATATTAAAACAATTAAAGTACGAAAGAATAATTGAAAGGACAAAACCCCTTTTATTCTCCTCCTCTTGATAATTGCTTGCAATTGTTCTTCAATCTTTTACTCTTGATGATCCTTGAGTAGATAATAAAATTCAAATGAAAAATATAATGAAAATTTTTTTCTTGAAAATAAAAGTGAATTAGGCTGTATTTTAGACCAGCCTCCCCCTGTAAAAGAGGCAAAATAAGGGCTATTTATAATGGTTCTCAAATAAACCCTAAAAATAGTTTCCAAAATTGATTTCTGCCGAAGTGCACGGCTATGCACTTCCTTATGCACGACTGTGCACTTCCTTATGCATGACTGTGCATCGCTGCTGCTCTAGAAATCTTTGAGTCAGGATTGGCCGTGGGCATGGCTGTGCACTTTTGCTGTCTCAGGAAAATGAACAAGGATTGGCCGTGCGCACGACAGTGCATATGGTGCATGGCTATGCAGATTTTGATGCACGGTTGTGCATCACTGATTGGTCTGCCAAGTGAAATTCTAAGGCTCAAGATTGGCCGTGCACACCCATGTGCACGGCTGTGCATGCCTCTATATCTTCAATTCATGGAGATTTTAAGCTTTTCTCTTCAAGTTCCAGCATGAATTCCACTTGCATTAATCCTAACTTGGGTACACCTAGCCAATGAACACCAAAACACCAAAATTAAACTAAGAATAAACAAAATTTAACAAAAATTATAAAAATCTTTAAAAACCTAAGTTTCATGGAATTTAAGTAAAAACACCAACATTCAAGAATAAAATAAACACTTTAATATATAAAAACATAACAAATTAGTGCTAAAAATACACTATTTTTCACATTTATCAACTCCTCCACACTTGAGCTTTTGCTTGTCCTCAAGCAAAATATGAGACCACCCATTCTTAAAAAGAACATAACTCATTGCTTAGCTTTAACCTAACTAGCTACAACAATCTTCACTTAATATAAAAGCTTAACAACTCAAAATTAAAATAATCACTCTAGGTCAAAGACATGTGAGATTACCTTGTGAAGAGCAAACTTCCCAATTGAATTCATGAAAATGGAGAATTAAAATCAAGGAAAGACGGAAGCAAATAGAAATTAACCCAACACTTGACTAGCCAAAATTTCTCATGCATAAGGTACTTTTTAAGCACTTTCTTTTCTTTTTTTTTTTATAAAGGTTTTCCCAATTGCAGTATCCCCCACCTTTCCCGCACTACTCAGTGTGGATACCTTATAAAGGGGATACTCATACTCTCATTTGAGAGCATTGGAGTAGAAGGAGCATATAAAGATTTTGAATTTTTAGCTCCTTTAAAACAAGTGCATTTTACGCTTCATCTCGCTTTTATTTGATTCAATTCTTTTAATCACCAAAATACACAAGCACTGACTAATTCCAAGAGTTGAATTTTAAATCTCTACTTACAAATACCTTTCTCAAAATCAAGACTCTAAGTTCAATCATTCAATTAGGAAGTAAGCATTAAGTTCATTAAAGATCAAAAAGTCTCTAACCACAAGTCCTTATCCTAATTTTAAAAGTCCAAACTCATATTAAATGAAGATTATCACATCTTTTCAAGAAAACTAGATTTAATGAATTAAATTCTATTTAAGAATAGGTTACAAACTTTCAAATGTTATGCATGATATGCATCCTAGTAACTATATGCAAGAAAGAAAATAAAATAAAAAAATGAAATGCATGATCCCTTCCCCTTTATAACAATAACACTTAAAACAACAAAACACATAAAACAAAAATTGATAAATGAAAAGTAAAAGTTTAGGAAAGATCTCCCCTTTTCCATTGTAATGGTGGAGGTGTGGACTTATTGGGACCTAGCATGTCCAAATGAAGTAGTAGCATTTGCTCTGTAGTTGCTTCATTCTCCCAAGCTTTCCTCTTTAGCCATGACTTATTGCTACTCCTTTCACTCTTCTCATCTGAATTCTTTATATAAAGAGTTCTCCCTAAACATTAAAAAAAATAAAATAAAACCTAGAAATTTTCTCCTAACTTTGAGAAGAAAAGAGAAATTCAAGGGTTCATGAAAAAAATAAACAAAAGAAAAAAAAATTTCCTGAATATTGACTTACTAAATTCCAGAAATAAAAACCTAACGAAAAAGGAAAAATAAAAAGGAAGAATAAAAATTAAAAAAGTAATTGAATTCAAATCCTAAAAGAAAAAGGAAATAAAAGAAAATTGAAAAATTAAAAATAAAATAAAAACAAAATTAAAAAAATTCCTAAAAATTAAATAAATCCTCCCCCACACTTAATTCGAACATTGTCCTCAATGTTTACTTGCTAGCAAAGTAAGGCTTCCGATATGTAAATATGCATTGGTGTACAGCTGTGCACTCCATAGTGCACGCCCACTCCTGATTGCAGATTCTGGGTAATTGCAGGTGCACGGCTGTGCACATATGATGCACAACAGTGCATATCTGCAGAATCGCATTCTACAGAATGCATTGAAGCACAAATTCGATATTTTTACCTGTAATATTTTAATTCTTTAACAATGTAAACCAAAGTTCAGACTTACAAACAGCACATTGCACACAAAAACACAAACCATTTTAGTAAAATTGAATGAACATTCATACAACCCTTCACAAGTATTGAAAATGTGTTCACAAATATACCAACCTTAACAAAATTTAAAATGTGCTAACATCCCAAAACTTAAAGAAAACACAATCACTCATGTGGTGGGGCATTATGTCGTTGCTCATCTTGTGGTGGTTGAAGGGAAGGGGGTACAAAGCCTTGGCTCATGAAAAGTGCTCGGAAGTCTTGATGCACCAATTGTACACTTCAAGTAAGCTCCTCCACATTCGCATCCAAGACTCCCATTTGTAGCTCTAAATTGTCCATTCGTGCAATCATATCATCAACCTCTTCCTCTTCTTCTTTGATTGGAGGAGTTTGTTGTTCGGGGAGTGGGGTAAGCCTATACCCTTGAGAAGTGCGCTGTACAATTCCTATCGCTTGCATCATAACCATGTCAACCGTTTCTCTCCCCTTAACTTTCTCAAATGGCATGTCATCTATATCAAAACCACAAAACATGCAAATGTCGTAACTAAACCTCCAATCTTTATTCCCGCATTGAAACTTTGAGCAACATCTTTGAGTTTCAAAGCAATGGCATGGCAAAGATCAATTTTCCTATCATGGACCATGCAATAGAGGACTTTTAATTCAATATTTGGAATAAGTGAATCTCCCCCTCCTCTACCAAAGATTGTTTGTGCCATGACTCGGTGCACATACCTCAATGCATGTGAATGCATTTTTGACTCTTTACAAGTCCTGGCCTTATAGGTTGTATGCCTATCACCTGTTAATTCTCTCCAAAATTCATTCCTATTAAACTAAATATGAGCCTCATGACCTTTTGGAAATTAAAAAACATCATTCAATTTGAACAACTCCAATTTAAAATCCCTATTGCCAAGCCTAAAATTAATGAACCTAGTTCTTTCATCCAAGTGAAATGATGACAGGAACTCACGTGTAGGCCTAAGATATGTAGGATATGCTCTCATCATGAATTGTTCCTACCCAACTTTTTGCAAAAGCAATGATACCTCATCATACAATCCTACAGTTGTTAATGCATTTCTATTAGGGTATCTATTGTGTTGAATCCTCCTACGCATAATATCCTTATATTTCTTATATTGAAGTTCACTATCAAAAGCAATATTTTGAGGAAATTTCATTACCTTTTATTCTTCCTCTTCCCCTCTTGGATCCCTTAAACTTCCTCCTTGTTTGGAGCGTTCTGGAGGAGGACCTGTTTGCTTTGCTGCTTGAGATTTTTGTCTTGGCATGGATGCTGATGAGAGTGAAGAGAATGAAGAATTGGAGTGATGATTTTGAAAACTAGGGTTTGAGTGTATGAGAGATAAGAAAGGAAAGAAATGTTTGTGTTTAGGAAAAGAATGGTGAATAAGGATGATGAGAAGGCTATTTAAAACGGTTTTGGACAAAGAAAATGAAGAGTTACTTTGAACAACATGAAAAGGCACGATTTTTTTTAGAAGTGTCGCGATGCATAGCTGTGCACTAGATAGTGCATGCCCAAGCCTGATTGTAACATTTTAGGGTTTGAGAGTGTACGGCTGTGCACTTTCAGATGCACGCCCAATCCTGCAAGCATGATTGTCAATGTAGCAGATGCACGGTTGTGCACTTTCAAGTGCATGGCCAAGCCTGCGAGCATGATTTTCAGAGTGGTAGATGCACGGCTGTGCACCTGTATTCTGCTCCAAAATGCTTTTAAACACAAATCATAAAACATATCACAACTTCCACACCCATTCTCATTCCAAATTATATTCAACAAATGCTCAATATCAGCCAAATTCCAAGCACTTCTCAATAACAATAAACACAAAATATGTAATCACACTTTTCCAAACAACAATGAAAGAAAACTTTAAAATTTAATTCCCTGAATATCCACATATGACTGCAATAACCTTGTCATCTCCAAGTTCCTTTCGATTCCAATGCAATTGTGTTCCTGGAATTCCTCAGCATAGGGGAGGTAAAAAAAAATAAATGGAAAAAAATGAAATAAAGGAAAAATTGAAATCATACTCTACACTTGGTTGAGCTCCCAAGAAGCGCTTATTTAAAAGGTCATAAGCTTGACCATGGCATGAACTATGTGTTGTTGTTGATCAAGCAAGCAAGACGATGAAAATCATCTTCTTTGCCTCTATAGCACTTGTACAATCTCTAGCCATTCACTTTAAATTTCTCTCTTTGATTGTTTATCAATTCCATATCTCTATAAGGAAAGACTTATGACACTATAAATGGTCCTGACCATCTATTTTTAAGCTTCTTTGGAAATGAACCTAGCTTAGGCTTGAAAAATAACACATGATTTCCAATTTCCAAGTGTTTCCTCCTTCTGCTTGCGTCTTGCCACTTCTTTCTTTTCTCTTTGTGAATCCTTGGGCTTTCACATTGGCTAACTGTGTGTTTGAATTTAAGAAGCCCTTCTTCATAATGAGATTGTACCTGCAAACACTTCTCTACATCCTCCAAATCATAAGATTTTGCCAACCTCCCTCGTTGGACTTCATTCACACAATCATCAACCACATCAATTCTCATGCAATTTTCAAGCTGTGCATCACTGATTGGTCTGCCAAGTGAAATTCTAAGGCTCAGGATTGGCCATGCACACCCATGTGCACAGCTGTGCATGCCTCTACATCTTCAATTCATGGAGATTTTGAGCTTTTCTCTTCAAGTTCCAGCATGAATTCCACTTGCATTAATCCTAACTTGGGTACACCTTGCCAATGAACACCAAAACACCAAAATTAAACTAAGAATAAACAAAATTCAACAAAAATTATAAAAATCTTTAAAAACCTAAGTTTTATGGAATTTAAGTAAAAACACCAACATTCAAGAATAAAATAAATACTTTAACATA
>CATIWK010184766.1:0-12711 GCA_949634005.1 Mallotus japonicus
AGAAAAAAGAAATGAAGGAGGAAAAATAAAATTTTTTTAAAAAAGAGAAAAATAAAACAAAAAGGAGAGAAAAAAAAAGAAGAAAAGGAGGAAAAAATAAAAATAAAGTAAAAGAAAAAAGGGGCACACATGTAATTAAAAGAGACAAGCCTATAATTAAAATGGGCAACTTTTGTAAATAATGAAAAGTAGAGACATTTTAGTTGAAAACTTTAAAAAAAGTTCCCTTTTTTGTAAAAATTCCAAGCAAATATTAGTCCACACAATCATAAGCCCTTTTAAACTCAACTTACTGCTAATTTCCTTCTAACATCATTGCCAAATTTATCAATCCGCAAATCATCTGCCATTATTGTCTTCTTTTAATAAAAACACTAACATTGAAATATACCATCACTCAAAATCACAAGATGAACAAAAACATAGACTTAATAGATCTATCCTTAATTTAAAGACACGAGGAGGATAAGTACTATAGGATTCAAACTCTTTCTGGAATTCCAAGTCCACATTATCAGCGGAGAAATCTTCAAAAAAGAAAATTAGTAAACCACTCTTAACAACATCCCTATTACTATTGAAGATTTTTACATCCATGCCAAAACCATCTTCCCGAACTCTTCCTCTTCGAGATGCCTTTTCAACTATTTAGAGTTCTATTCAGATAAGTAGGATACTAAATTACTAATACGATCGGTATTAAGATACCCATCACTTCAATGTAAAAAATTAAGTTGATAAACCATACAATAAGTAAAGAGGAGGATTGGGAATAATCTCAGCATCGGTTTCTTTCTCACATATGCTATTCCTTCTACCATCAGCAACCCAATCGTTGTAATCCCCCTTCTTAATTTACTTACTCTAGTTATCTTTCTGCTTCACACTAGTTTTGTTCCCTAAAATAACCTCTTCACATTAAGGAAACTTTACTCCAACCTCAACATGTAATTGTGTAAATATATGATATAATATAATTTGCGAAACAAAATTGATGAAATTCCATAAAAATGTGACTGAAATTGCCAATCTTAGAGAAACATTATTCACCATCTTGAAAAATTCCTGAGATGGGCTCTCCTATGGATCTACTACCTAAAAAAACCACCCTCTACATTCATCTATTTAAACAACTCATTTCCAGTATAATTATATTCTTTTTAAATCTTAATCAATGTTTAGAAACTTCATATCACTAAAATTAACAATTTTCCCTCTTCAGCTTATTAGAAATTAAGCCCCCAAATCATCAAATATCCTCCCCAACCCACCCAAACAATGGATCTGAAATTAATTTAACAAAGGATAGTTGTTCTCTGATTTCTAAATGAAATAGGTGTCCTATCTCACATGGTTAGAGGCCAAGAAAAAGGTAAATGGTTAAAGGCCTAAAAAGGACCTGTAAAATAATAGGATTGAGAAACAATTCACAAAATAAAGAACACTTCTGAATTAAACTAAAAAATTGAATAATGAACATTAAACACAGACATATTTTCTATTAACCAGACTGAAACTTAAATACATATCAAAAAACTATTGCAAAAAAATAAAAGTCACTAAGAAAGTAAAAAGATACTGAAAAACTAAAAGACTCCAAAACATTAAAAACGTATAACTGAAACAGAGCATCAGTTACTAAGAAAACTAAACATCCTTAAGCTGAATGAAGACAAAACTCCCTGGGAAAATTGTAAGGAAACATAAGAATACTATGGGAAAATTGAAGTGAAACGGACATATTTGAGTGTACATAGTTGTTACAAGCTTTACTCTCAATAATCTCCTCCTTTGGATTCATTCAGCACAAAATTCATCCTTGCTACACATACAATTATACTCTTGAGTTGCTTAAACCTAGACTTGCTCAAGGATTTAGTTAGTATATCAACAAACTAGTCTTCAGACTTGTAATGAATCAAAGAAACTTCCTGCTCCCTTTCTGCTTCTATAACAAAATGAAACTTAATTTTGAAATGCTTGGTTCTACTATGAAAAACTGAATTTTTGGCAATTAACACTGTTGACTTGTTCTCACTCAAGATTTTCATTGGACTTTCTTGCAATTAACTAAGATCACAAAGCATTTTTCTACACCAAATGACTTGATTTATAGTATATGCAGCAACAATGTATTCTGCTTCTGCTTCTACTGTTGACTTTGCCACTAATTCTTATTTCTTTGAACACTAAGTAAAAACTCCACTTACCAGTGTAAATATGTACCCTGAAGTACTATTCATATCATCAATTGATCCAACCCAATCATTGTCATGGTAGCCAACTAAATTTGTAACTTTTTGCTCCTGTTTACTCACCGAAACCAAATTCCATGATTTATAGTCCCTTTAATATACCTCAAGACCCTTTTTGCAGAACTAAAATGAAGATCATTGGGACTATACATGAATCTGGCAAGTAGACTCATAGAAAACATAATATCAATCCTAGATGTTGATAAATACAACAAGCATCCAATCAAACTTCTATATAAGCTCACATTTACTGCATCATGCCTATATATCATCTTTGTACAACTTGACATTAAACATTAATAAAGTGCTTAGTTTCTTATATTTCTCCATATGAAACTTCTTTAAAATTTCTTTTGCATATTTGTGTTGAGAGATAAAGATACCTCTCTAAGTTTGTTCAACCTCCAAACCAAGAAAATACACCATTTCACTAAGATCAGACATTTGAAACTCATTCTTCATTTGATCTTTGAACTGGTTAATACTCTCATTGTTGCTTCTTACATACAATGTTGCTTCATTGGAGCTTTTCTTAAATCCCAAATGCTGAAAGAATTCATCTATTCTGCTATACCAGGCCCTGGGTGCCTATTTCAAGCCATAAAGTGCCTTATTTAACAAACAAACTTTGCCTTTATTGCCTGCATGACCAAAACCTTGGGGCTACTCCACATACACAACTTCATCAATTTTGCCATTAAGGAATGCAGACTTAACATCCAACTGATAGATTTTCCACTACAACTTTGCTACCAATGCAAGTAACAACTGGATTGTATCAAGCCTAGCCATCAGTGCAAATGTCTCAAAGAAATCAATTCCGAACTCCTATGTATATCCCTTAACTACAAGCCTTACTTTCAACCTGTTCATAGAACCATCAGCGTTCAACTTTAATTTGTAAACCCATTTAACACCAATTACCTTTTTATCAGCAGGCTTATCAATAAGAATCCATGTTTGATTCTTAAGGATTGCATCAAACTCCTCTTACATTGCATTTCTCTAACCAGAGTCTTTAATAATTTCCTCAAAGCTAGAGGGCTCCAACACGGCTATGTTACTTCTTTCATAGATCTCAACAAGAGACCTAGTACCTATGACAGCATAATCTTCATCTTCCTCATCCTGTGGAATAGTTGCATCTTATTTTTTTATGCCCCTGCATTTCAATTTCTATCTCATGGCTCTTCACTTCTCCTTTCTCCCAATCCCAAGTAGCTTTCTCATTAATGCTCACATCTCTACTGATGAGGATTTTATTGCTCAATGGATTATAGATTCTATATCCCTTCATGCTAGTGCTATAACCAATCAGTACTTTAACGTTGGACCTTGCATCAAGCTTCCCCCTTTTGGATTGAGGAATAAGCACATAACAAATGCTACCAAACACTCTGAGGTGACAAACAGAAGGTTTAAAGCCAAACCAAGCTTTAAATGGGGTCATGCCATCAAGTGAGTTAGTAGGAAGCCTATTCAGAAGGTACTCTTATGTTGACTACTTCAGCCCATAAATGCTTTGGAAAATTCTTTTCAAACAAAAGACATCTGATCATCTCCATGATCATTCTATGTTTTTTCACTAACTCCATTTTACTATAGAGTGTAGACAGTTGTAAACTGCTGTTGTATGCCTGCTTGCTCACATAAACTTTAAAATGCATTAGACCTTTACTCAGTGCCATTATCATATCTCAAATTATTTAATTTTGCACCACTTTAGTTTTTAACCCAAGATTTAAACTTATAGAAAGTAAAGGCTACTTCAGACTTTTATTTCAAGAAATAGACCCAACACACATCCTGGTAAAATTATAAAAGAATGCAATATAATACAAATTATCATTCAGTGATGGTGTACTCATGGGGCCACACAGGTTAGTATAAACAAGCTGAAATTTCTCAAGAGCTTGAAGGAAAAGGTTTTCTTATCTGTTTTCCCTTTTCACAAACCTTACACACACCTTGTTGTTTTTGAACTAAGGGTAAATTGCACACAAGCTCCTGACTACTCACTTTAGCTAAGGAACTATAGCTAACATGACCAAATCTCCTATGCCACAAAATACTTTCATCCATATCAGCTACAAATGCATGATCATATGATTGATTCCATTCTAAGGGAAAATTTCTACTCTTCGTGCCAATAGTAATAATTTCAGCTCCACTAGGATCGTAATAGTGCATGACTTGTGCTTGAATACAACATCATAATCTTTTTCAAGCAACTGACCAACACTAATTAGATTTTCGTCAAGATCAGGTATATACAACATATCAGGAATAGATTTAGTACCTGTTGGTGTCATAACAATCACAACTCCTTTCCCAAGTGCTGAAATTTCATCACCATTGCCAATCTTCACTTTTGTCTTGTCAATTTGACTGAAGAGAGAGATATCAAAGGTCATATGTCTACTATATCCACTTTCAATGAACTAAGTTGAAACTTTATTGCTATTGGCTTCACAAGCAGTTGCTACAAATAAGTTCTCCTTATTTCTTTGAACTTATATCTCTGCAACTTTAGCATTATAAGTTCTCTTCTACTTATTTTTGTAAATTCTTGCCACATGCCCTTTTTAGCACATATTTTTTAAACAACATTTGGTCTATTCTAATAGAATTTCTCCTTGTGTGTGGTTTTATTATAGTGTGAACATGGTGGAAACTTGTCTTTCCTTTCACTTGCACCACTACCTTCAACATTTTTCTGCCTTTCACCACTAGAACTTGCTTGAAAATTATTGAATGATTAAGTTGCCTAAACATTACTCCTTATTCTTGCTACTAGAACTCATTCTACAGTATGATTATGTCTATAGGCTCTTTTCATTTTAGCCACTTCAAGCCCATTTATCAAGTCTGTAAGCTTGATAGTTGTTATGTCATTGCTTTCTTCAATGGAAGAAAATGTTAACTTTAAAATATTCTAGCAAGCTAAGTAGAACTTTCTCAATCATAAACGTTTCAAGTAGATCATCTCCAAAAATTTTAATTTTGTTCGCTAGAGACATGACTCTATCAGTAAAGTCCTTCACACTTTCTCCTTCCTTCACACTTTCTCCTTCTTTCATCTTCTTCATCATAAACTTTCTTTTCAAATTGTGAAGTTACATCTACCTAGTCCTCGTATTCCCTTGATATTTCTCCCTGAGGTAGTCCCAAATATCCTTTGTTATAGCATAACACATGATCTTATCAAAGATGGCCTTACTCACTACAGAATGAATAAGAGACACATGATCTTATCAAAGATGGCCTTACTCACTACAGAATGAATAAGAGTTTTAGCCTTAAGCCTTTTAATCTTTTATCAGTGCCACAGTGGGGTTCTCAGACAAAGGATTCTACTCTGTCTCACCTTCAATATAATGCCAGAGATCAAAGGCCTTTAAATAACACCGCATTTTTGCAGCCCATTTGGAGTAGTCATCACCTGTGAGAACCAGTGGAGGAGTAAAAGCAAGATTTGCTTGATTTGAAGACATTTGATGGACACAAAAGGAACTAAGAAAGATTTTGAGGAAATAAAAAAATGAGTTCACGGGTTTTTCACTTAAACAAACACGCAATTGTCGCTAAGGAAGACTCTTTTCCTTAGCTTACACAGGATCCTCAAAAAGAAGAGCTCTGATACCAACTGTAGAATAATAGGAATAAGAAACAATTTATTGAACAAAAAACACCTGCGAATTAAACTGAAAAACTGAACACTGACATATTTTCCATTAACCATATAGAAACTTAAATATAGATCAAAGAACTGTTACACAAAACTAAAAGTCACTAGGAAAGTAAAAAGATACTGAAAAACTAAAACACTAAAAAGATACTGAAAAACTAAAACACTCCAAAACATTAAAAACAAGTAACTGAAATAGAACATTAGTTACTAAGAAAACTAAACATCCCCAAGCTGAATGGAGACAAAACTCCCTGGAAAAACTCTAGGGAAACACAAAAATACTTTGGAGAAATTGAAGTGAAACATGAATATTTGAGTGTACATAACTGTTACAATCTTTAATCTCAATAGGACCTCCCAAAATATTTTTTAAGAACATCATATCAGTAGCTGCAATATGCTTGATCAACCTAGATCAGGTGAGAAGAATTCAAATGATTAGATAAACTGATAATGTCCAAACTGAAAAAATATATTAACTCAATTTTCTTAAAAGTGACCTATTGAATTTGGAAGTTATCATAAAACATGAGAGGACAAGAAATAAAAGATCCAAGTTTTCAAAACTGAGTTGGATAACTTTTTTTTTTTTACCATGACAACATCATACCCACAACTGCCAAGACTGACTTAAGCCTCCATGAACAGCAAATCTGTAACCACAAAAAGAAAAGGAAGCCCAACTTCCTAATCCAATCTGAGCTTACTTAACAAGGTAACATAATATAGATGTTATTCCCAAGTCCCAAAAAAATAATTATTGCAGCTAAAGAGTACAACATCATCATATGAACACCTTAATGTGCACTAAAAACTATAAAGGCTGAAGGTATCTCTTAAAAAATCCTTTATACTGCATAATTCAACCAGAATATAATTAGATATCACTGCTGCCTTCTATCTTTGCCATTTCTAGCATAAAGTAATTTTTACATGCTTTCTCATTTTATTGCAAACAATTTCCTCTCATAAATGAAACATAAATGTTAGTGCTAAATTACATATAGTTTTAGGACTCATTTTGGCATGCATTTTTAGATTTTAGGTTGCATTTAGGTTAGCTTAGTTAATATAAACATATACTTTTATGTTTTGTATTATTTTTTTAGGGAAAAATGAACTTGGAGGTGAATGGTGCTAAAAGGAGCAAAAGACGAGCCAAAACAGAGGAAAGGAGTAGTGGACAAACCTACTATGGCAATCTCGGGTATGGCAGCGATCGCAGGATGCTCGAATCAGAGCTAAGAAAGCTTGGAGCTGAGTTATATGGCGACCGCAAATGATGAATGATCGCAGAGTCCTGATACCCAAACTTTCTGTGGTGAGCGCAACAATATAACGATCGCCATTCCTTTATAAGAGGCCCCTCTATCACGATCACAGAAGCACTGGCAATCACGGGTAGCCCGTTTCCAACAAGAGACATGCTGATGTGTACTTATTAAAAGAGCAAATCTAGGGGAATATGAAAGGACATTCTGAAAGAGGGTATTTAAGGACAATAGCCCTGAATTCCAGCATCTAATTCTGCACCCAAGATCTAATCAACTAATCATAAGAAATACACCCAAAAAAGAGAGAAAATACAAGAGGAGAAAAAGAAGCTTGGAGAAGAAAAAGCCATTAGAGATCTTTTAAAGCTACTTGATAACATTTTCTTTTACTTTTTCTCTTCTCTTACAAATTTTGGATCGTTATTTGGGTTGTATTTTATTGAATGATGAATGCTAAAGCCATGAGTGGCTAGTTTTATTTTGTTGTTAAGGGTTGAGACTCATATGATTTAAGCTTAATGTTATAGATCTTGTTTATATTATCTTCCATATTGTATTTATTGTGCTTTTATTGAATGTTGTAGATGGCCAACTACAGCTCTAGTCTAAGGTTATACATTGAGAAATTGTAATCTTAGTAGATCCATAAACACAAGTTGAATGGTTAATGACTTGAGAGGGCTTAACTTGATCCAAATCTCTTATGGGTGTGCTTAATGTCTTGCTTGATTGAGATTAACTCATTTCTTTGGTGATGATGAGAGTTAAGCCTTGGTTTTGTGTATTAATTGATTCATGCAAGTTGAGTCAACCATTACTTGAGAGAGAGTGTTTGATGATTATAGAAAACCTGAGATATGCAAGTGTATGAATAGATCTATTCATTAGCTTAATGATTGTGTGGCACTTCAAATTCCTAACAACAGCATTTCTATATTGATTTCTCAATTTCATTAATTAGTTTAGTGCTTGATTTATTTGTTTGATTAGTTTAGCTTTTATACTTGTTCTTATTCAAGTCATTTGTGAGCTCTAAACAAGAAAATTAGACTCATGCCAGAATGGAAGTCCTTGATAATATATATCAAAATACAATAGCCATTTAAGTTATTGTACACTCCATATTTCCACTTGTTTAAATGCATCTCTCTCTCTCTCTCTCTCTCTCTCTCCCACAATTTCCATAGGGATTTTTGAGTTGACACTATACAACTGAACTTGAACATCGCTTCTTCAAAGATTAAATCTCAAGCCTGCCTCAAGTACTAGGAAATAAACAGGTAATGGTGATGAGGTGACACCAACTTATAAGCCCAACACGTGAGTCCTATAAAGCCATTACCTATGCATAATTACCATTACCTAATGTGATCGGACATTCTCTGACAAAAAAAATAATAATAATAATTGGCTACTTTTGGCTTATTTCCTAGAGTTCTTCCAACTTGCTTAAGTGCTAAAATATGATCAATCCGTCAATAAGGAATCCGATAAAATATTATAAATCTTATTCTATTCTTTGCCAAGATATAAGAACCTCAAATTATTTGACTCGTCAAGTAAGAAAAATGAAGTAATATGATAAAACCTCAAGGTTCTTTAAATGAGGAGTATGTAATCTCCACCACAAAAGTATGGACAATAAAATTAAAATTTCAGTCACAAGAAGAAAGTTAAAAAAATATTTTATCTAAACATTATTAGCCAATACACATGAAAACAAATTTTATTTTTTTAAGAAAAAAGGGTTGATGCAGCATGATAAGAGGAGCCTTGCGTCTACAAACTCATTGAGAAAACCTTTAGATAACTAACAATAAAAATGCAGGGCCATCAAAATGCAGCCAATCTGATTGAAAACATACCAATATCTGTAGTAGAATGCTAGAAAAAAACATGAAATCAAGCCCAGCAAGCCTGCACTTCAACTAAGCCATCTTAACATTATATATAACTCAAAATAAAGAACATGCTGAAATAAATAAATAAATAAATGAACAAACCACACAACTTACACTGCAGAGAAAACATCATTATCATTGTAGAATTAGCAAATCCAGAACAGCAACACACACAAAAAAAAAAAAAAGATAAAAATAAAATCAGCAATGTAAATTATTATTAATATGATCAAAAGTATTAATTAAAAATAAAATTAACAATGTAAATTTTATTAATATGATAAAAAAAAAAGTCCATTGAACTTATTTTTTTTTCTGGTGCAAGAGATTTGTCGAGTAGAGACCCTGAGCGAGAGGCTAACAAATACCGAATACTGAAAAGCTAGAGTTTAATGGACTCTGACTAATCCGATTCTATTTGAGCAGGACCATAAGGGCGGCAAAGGTCTCCCAACAATTTGCCTCCCAACAACGAATTCAATGCAGCTGTATACACTAAAACTCGAACCCGAAACCTCACTTAAGCGGAAATAACTCATGCTAATTGATCCCAACTATTGTTAGTTTTTTTTTTTTTTTCCCTTACTTGATGGAGTTTGTTTCAAAAGAATCCAAGAAGTGTTAAGCGTGAGGGAGATGGGAGTTGGTGAGAAATAATTGGGGTTACCTTCAGTGGGGAGTAACTTTTATGAAACTATGGTGTGCTAAAACCCTAAAGGCAAACAAATTCTTCTCCTGCAATTTGCTCTATTGATGATCTTCAATTTATTAGTTGGATCTATGTATTTATGATCGTTATAATAAAATGTTCACTATGCTAAAAAAAAAAAAAAAAAAAGAGGTCACTCATTCTAAATAAATACTTTTATGTTTAATTAGATTTAATTTAAAATAAAGGAAATTTTTTATTACGGAAACGAAATTTATCGACAGTTCAAATTTAATATTAAAATTTTTAATTCAATTCTTTGGAAGATTGGTGTTTGCTCAGTGCCAGCTGCGGAATTATGGGGAACTATTGAAGGGTTAGAGTTTGCATGGGAGCTTGGTTATCGTGGAGTGATAGTGGAGACGGAGAGCATGACTGCATTCAAATCGATTCAGCTTCATGCAGAGCTGGTTCATGGGAACAGACATTTAGTTCAAGCAGTTCGATCAATGTTGCAGAGAGGCTGGGAAGTGAAATTGCTGCACATATATGGGGAAGCTAATTTTGTAGCAGATTACCTGGCGGAGTATGCTAAGGAGTTGAATGTAGTGTGTCATAGAATGTTGTTACCGCCCACGGGCTTACGTGTTTTGCTCTCTCATGATAGAATGGGTGTAACCGTGTAAGCTATAGTAGATTGACAGCTATGTAAGTGTTTCTCAGCAGGTTGCTGCGTTTTTTTACCAAAAAAAAAAAAATTATTAATCCAATTCTAAAGTGATACATATATACCTAGCGGAGTATGCTAAGGAGTTGAATGTAGTGTGTCATAAGGGAAGCATGAAAATGAAAATGGAGAAGTTGTTCAAAAAAAAAATGAAAACGGAGATTTGGCTAAAATCAGGGGACAGCCATGGCATGACAACATGACCATCGAAGGCTAATGAACATCTAAATTGAAACCATTTGTAAAGTCAATCTGCAGCAAACATATATGTGGTCCTGATGACACTTTGCTGGAAACGAAGAGAATAATTCATTAGTTATGGTCACTATTTATAGTGGACTGACTTCGTTATGCTATTATGCACTTTAAAAAAAGATATGCAAGTTAGCAGGTATTCTAATGCTCACCTCTAATTAAACGCGTCTTAAAATGTGAATTTCGAAATCTATAATTATTGATTTATAAAATTAATTTTTATCTAACTTTTAAAAAAAGAAAACTATTTTAATTACGTAGTCCAGCGGTAATTAAATAATTTCATCAATCAATTCCTATTAATAATAATAATAATAATAGACGCAAATAAAGCTCTAGCTGGCGGGTCACTAAGTCAAAATCATCATAGCCAAAGGGTCAAGAACATGAGGTTGCAAATCACTTTCTGCATGCCAATGTGTGCCTGAGATGAGGCTAGCCAATTAAGTGAACAGTGACATTTACCTTAACAATTATCAAAGTTAGTGTGTTTATTTTTAGTAAATTTCTTTGCAAGTTCAAAACAATTATCAACTACTAAGTATATAATATAATTAAAATTCTATACCAAATTATTTTTTATATTTAGTTTTAATGAAACACTTTGAATGGCTTTCTTTACAGTCTGATTGCAAAGTAATTTAATTGAAGTTCCAACATAGTCGTATTTGTATTCTTTTAGGAAATATTTTTTTATTAACCATTAAAAGATATATTTTTTAGAAATAATTTTTTTTAGGAAATTATAATTTTAGTGATCAATTTTATAGTGTATCAAGTTGTTCTTTTAGCACTTTGAGAAAAATTTAAAGAGGAAATACAACCTTAAGAACTAAACTCCTTATGGAATACAGGTAAGTTACCTCATCATGATTTACATTTTTTTTTTCAAATGATATAATTCTTTTTGTGATATTTCAATACTACTTTTATATTTGATACCATTTAGGTGATAAATTTTGTCATATTTTATGGTTTTTTCCTCTAATGATGAAAAATTAAAATTTAATTTTAATCAATTTTTCATAATTTTAACTAACAGTAGTTTATACAATGATTAGAAATTATTCTAAGCAAAAGACTAGTATTTCTTTTATATCGCGTTTGATTAATTTTTAGTTAATAGACGAAAGTTGAATAGTCTAACAACTCTTTTTAAAGTTTTAATAATTGAAATGTTCGATTCTTTTTTTACTTCTTTGGTGAAAAAAAATGGTCAATAGTTTTGAATGGTGAAAATGTGTATATCAAGTACAATGATGTAGCCAGCAAAGCAAGTGTAAAGAAAAGAGGAGGAGACAACTTTCGAACAAGTTCAATGAAGTTGGAGGATCTTGACTGAAAATGTTTGTACTGAAAATAGTTTATAAGAAAAAAAACATTAAAATAGAAGAAGAAAATCAGACTAAGCAAAAACAAAATCAGAAGTAGAACCAACAAAAGAGAAAAACCAAGCAGTCTATTTCTTATTATAAAAATAAAATTTTTATTTACATTTGAAATATTATATTTTTAAAGGTTTTTTTAAAAAAAAAATATGAAAAATTTTCACTTCTGTGAGTTCAATGGTTAGAGTTTTTTTTTCCTCAATTTTAGGTGGAGAGTTTAACTTTTTTTTTTTTTAATTTAGTAATGAATTTCACTTTCCTAATGGTTTAAAATTGAATTCATGACCTTTTAATATTATAAAAAAATTATAATTTACTTGCTTAATTTTTAGCATTCAATATATATATATATATATATGAAAATTTCTCATTACAGTATTTCTATTTGGAATGGATATTAAAAACCTGGACTCTAACCAAACACCAGTGTTAATAGACTTGCCAAGAAGACTCAAAAGACTTTCAACATCAATTTTCTTCAAGGAGATGGTTATCTTTATGTGCTTGAAAGTTACATGCAATTTCTCACAACCATAGTTTTTCTTTTTTGTCCATATATATTTGGATTACA
>CATIWK010184772.1:0-21265 GCA_949634005.1 Mallotus japonicus
AACATATTTGACATAATGCTAATGGATTAATATTCAATTAAATAAACACTTTAAATAATAGAATATCTTTATTGCCATAGGGATAATTTACAATGTCATATTACATCATGAAAATGGCACTAGGGCTCATCTATGCTAACAGCTTTCTCATAATATAAATACATAACTTAAGAGTTATTCTTAAGGTTAGACACTTTGTGTAGAGACACACAAAAAAGAGAGAAACAATAAACACACACAAAACCCTTGGTGGGGGTCACTAAAGAGGTTACTTGCATCTAATTAAAATCAAGGCAAGAAGGTGATTTGGAGGAGCTTTGGTGTTTCAAGCTAGAGGCCTAACACTTGGGGGGCTAAGCATTTGATTGAAGAGTTGAACCAAAGAATCCAAAGCTTGTAGAATACTTGTGGTCTACATCAAACTTAGGAGTTTGTAAGTATTCCTAAACTTAGAACTACCTAGGTTGATGTTTGCATATGTTGTTTGCTATTTAGCTATGTGTAAAATGGAAAATGGATCAACGAGAAAGGAAATCTTCATGTTATGAAGGGTTATGCGAGTGAAAAATTTAAAATTTCACCCTATTTAAGGCTTGTGCTCACCACACATCAAAGTTGCATAACTGTTTTCTTACAGTGGTATCAGAGCAACTTTTTGCACTTTACACATGCTAAATTTATTGATAATTGCACATGTTGTAATTATGTTTTATGTTAGTTGCAAGTTTTGTAGCTTAATATGTGGAAAAATGGTTAAAATTGTGTTCCAAGGATGCTCACGATCATGAGGAGCAGCCTCTGGGTCGTGAGCATCACTGGATTGGCTAAATTGTGAGCTTTGGCTCAATTTTGAGGAGGTAGAACTCCTCACGAGCTCTCCTCACGATCGTGAGCAGCTCGTGAGGAGCACTCCAAGGCTTAAATCATGTGTTTTCATGATCATATGCATGGTAATTTAACCCTAACATGCAATAGTTACATCCTACATGTAATTTGCTTAATATACGTGCATGGAATGATCATGGACTTAAATTACATCCTTGGTTTTGTAATAATAATTAATTTTATTATTTGGTATGTAATTAAATATTAATTACATAGAGCTAGGATGTAATATTAGCCTTGAAATGCCAAGGATTGAATGTAAGGCACAAGAGTTGTGACATGGAGCTTGAAGTGTTCAAGTAGGAGATCCATGGAGTATCATACTTGAAGGCTTTTCTTAAATGTTTCCCATTTAGTAATTTATTCTAAGAGTTAGAATAAGCTTAGGAAAGGCCCATGATCGCTCCATATTTGTGCATTCATCTTGCATGTTCTATGTATATATGTGATATATATGTGTTGTAACATGCTATTTTTATTTGATGCCATGCTATATATGTATGTGATATGTATATAAATTAGCTAATATGCAAAGTGAGACCTTAATTAAAGACCCAAAATCTTTCAAACTAAATTTAGGTCTAGGCTCTCCATTAGAGCAATAACTTGCATGGTTTTAGGATTATGTGCATCGGCTATGGATACATAGGGGTGTACATAAGGCTTAAGAGATTTATGTAGTGTTATTGTTAAACATGTGACGTTGTGAGTGCATGGATACACTATGGGCCAAGAATGGCAAATAGGAGTACCTGAGGTTTGTAGTGTTCAAATCCAATCATATCATGGATCCAATGGTGTGGACCTAACTAATGCCAAAGGCCAAGAACAACAATATGTACCTGAGGCCCGTAATGTTAGGAGTCGGATTGATGGAATATCACATGAGATGTGATGGCAAGAGTTGCCACTTAATGAAGACTAATATTCCAAGAATGGCAATGTGTACTTGAGGGATATTAGTGACTCATTAAAAACTCCATCACCCACTAGAAATCTATCCAACAAGGGATTTCTGTTTCCTATTATAGAAGTGTAAGATTCGCCAAGTTAATGGGAGACCATTACGATTAAAAACCAAGTCTAATGGTAATTGTAACAATGTTATATAACTAATTAATCTTGTTACCTTTACAGAAAACTTGATAATATGAGATCAACAAACCCACTATCCATCATACTCGAACATCATAGGCTCATGGGCCCTAATTTCATTAATTGGCTAAGGAACCTAAAAGTTGTTTTAGCTTCCAAAAAGATACTATATGTATTAGAACAAAGCTCACCCGGTCCACTTCCCCAAAATGCTTCCTAAAAGGAGTGAGACACTCTAGAAAAGTGGAAAGATGATGATTTATAAGCACGATGCATAATGTGGCCTTCCATGAGCACCGAAATCCATCGGCAATATGAGAAGTACATAAGTGCAAAGGAAATCCTACTTCACCTATAAGAGTTGTTTGGTGAACATAGTAGGACCACTAGTTATGAGATATCAAAGCAGTTTTTTCGTGCTAAGATGAAGGAGGGTAAGGATGTGGGAGCCTATGTGACCTCCATGATTAGATCAATGGAGGAGCTAGAAAGTCTAGATTTCATTATGGATTTCCACCTCCAAATGGATTTGATCCTTCAATCCCTTTCTGAATCTTTTGGGCAAACCATTGCAAACTTCCATATGAACAAAATAGAGTGTACTCTTGCAAAACTTATGAACATGCTTGTGACGGCCTAAAAGGCTATCCAAGGGAATAAAGAAAGGGAAGTTGCACTTATTGCCTCTTCTGGTGGGACTAAGAAAAAAGGCAATAAGAAGAAGTAAGGCAAGATAAATGTTGTCAAGCCTACGGGTGGCATAGCCAAGAATAAGGGCAAAGCAATGGTGAGGGAAGACCAAGGCAAAAGGAAATGTTTCTATTGCCAAGGTGAAGGACATTGGAAGAGGAATTGTACTAAGTTCCTTGACTCTCTTAAGACAAAGGGGAAAGGGCAAACATGGAGAAGGTGAGACTTTCTCTATTTAATTGCTTCTAAATGTTCTAAGAGCTCATCAAATATATGGGTATTGGATACCGATGCTAGTTCTCACATTTGTTCATGCCTGCAGTATCTAGCAAATGAGAGAAAGTTGAGGCCCAATGAAGTGACCTTAAAGCTTGGTAATGGAGCAACTGTTGCGACCAAGGCTATAGGATCCACTTCTATTGATTTATATAATCATATTTTGTTATTGGATGATGTATTTTATGTATCTAATGCCTACAAGCACATTGTCTCTATTTCTAGTTTGACTATAAAGGGTTATGAATTCCATTTTAAAAGAGACGTTTGTAATAATTTCTTTGGAAGTAAATTATTAGGCATGGGTTATTTAATACAAGGTTTATATTAAGTTGATAATAAGACCAGTAACAATGAGCCTAAAGTTAATGTGAGTAATGCAATTGCAATGCTAATTGAAAATGACTCTAACACCAAATATCTTTGGCACTTGGGATTATGTCATATTGCAGAAGATAGGATTAATAAGTTGGAAAGGATGGGAATCTTGAGCAATCTTGATTCTGCGTCCAATCCTACTTGTGAGGCTTGTCTTCAAGGCAAAATGACTAGATCACCATTTGTTGGACAAATGGCAAAAGCTAAAGATATATTGGAGATCATACATAGTGATGTATGTGGTCCATTTTCTCAAATGGTTAGAGGTGGGTTCTACTACTTCATAACCTTTATAGATGATCTATCAAGGTATGGGCAATTGTTTCTTATGAAGAACAAAAGTGAATCCTTTGAAAAGTTCAAGGAATTCAAAGCCTAAGTAGAGAACCAAACTAGGAAAAGTATTAAAACTCTAAGATCAGATTGAGGAGGTGAATACTTAAGTACCGAGTTCATTGAATTCCTTAAGGAACATGGCATTGCATCACAACTCACACCACCTGGAACACCACAATTAAATGGTGTATCCGAGAGACAAAATCGTACTTTATTGGATATGGTACGTTCTATGATGAGCTACATTGATCTTCCTATTTCACTTTGGGGTTATGCACTCCAAACAGCCTCTTAAATCCTTAATCGTGTTCCATCCAAATTTATCTCTGTTATACCATATGAGATATGGCATGGTAGAGCACCAAGTCTTAAGCATATTAAGATTTGGGGATGTCCAACTTTTATTAAAAGGCTAAAATCGGACAAGTTGGATGTAAAATCGATTAAAGGAAGGCTTGTTGGATATCCTAAAGATAGTTTAGGGTATTACTTTTATCTTCCTACTGAACAAGTTATTGTTGTAAGCAGAGATGCTATTTTCCTTAAGAAAGAGTTTATTATGGATGGTGGCAAATGAAGGAAGATAATGTTAGATGAGGAGTCATCTAAAGAAGCCCAACAAATTGATCAAATGGATATTGATTGACCCGAAGAGCTTATTCTAATTGAGAATATTGTCACACCAACTCCTAGAAGGTCTAGTAGGGTATCTCATCCTCTCAAGAGATACGGTTTTCTTCATGATATGCAAGAGTTGTATGTTCATGAAGAAAGCATTCATGATGATGATCCTACTACATACGAAGAAGCTTTATATGATAAAGATTCTTCGAGATGGCTTGAGGCTATGAGAATTGAAATGGATTCCATGTATGCAAACCAAGTCTAGACACTTGTTTATCCTCCTGAGGGTATTATACCCATTGGGTGCAAATGGATCTTCAAGAGAAAGATTGGTGCAGATGGAAAGGTAGACACCTATAAAGCTAGGCTTGTAGCGAAAGGGTTTTGCCAAAGGTAAGGGGTTGACTATGAGGAGACCTTTCTCACCAGTTACTATGCTTAAATCCGTTCGGATTCTTCTAGCTATAACTGCGCATTATGATTATGAGGTTTGGAAAATGGATATCAAGATCGCCTTTCTTGATGGTTATATTAAGGAAGACATTTTCATGGAGCAACTCAAGGGTTTTGAATTTGAGGATAGCTCAAAAGTGTGCAAGCTTAATAGATCTATTTATGGTCTAAAGCAAGCTTCAAGGAGTTGGAATCATTGTTTTGATGAAGCTATTCGTTCTTATAGATTCATCAAGAATGATGATGAGCCATGTGTTTACAAGAAGGTTAGAGGGAGCCAACTCACTTTCCTAGTCTTGTATATGGATGACATTCTATTAATTGGAAATGATGTTGGTATGATGACTTCTGTGAAAGTATGGTTACCTAAAACCATGGTTACCTAAAACCTTCTCGATGAAAGACTTAGGGGAAATAACTTATATTCTCGGGATTCGAGTCTATAGAGATAGATCGAAGAGAATGATAGGTTTATCCAGAAGTCTTTACTTGGAAAAGGTGTTGAAGAGGTTCAACATGCTTGATTCCAAGAGAGAATTGTTACCATTTAGGCATGGTATCCATCTATCCAAGGGTATGTCACCTAAAACACTCGAGGAAATGGAGCAAATGGCCAAAGTTCCTTATGCTTCGGCTATAAGAAGCTTAACGTACGCTATATTGTGTACTAGACATAATATTGCCTATGTTGTTAGTGTGACTAGCAGGTTTCAATCCGATCCAGGTTTGGAACACTATATTGTTGTTAAGGCCATCTTTAAGTACTTGAGAAGAACTAAAGATTTAGTCTTAACTTTTGGAGGATGTGATATACAAATAGATAGTTTCACAGATTCTGACTTTCAGTCAGATGTGGAAGATAGAAAGTTTATATCTGGGTTTATGTTTATTTATAATGGAGGAGCAGTGAGCTAGAAGAGTTCCAAGCAAGGTGTCATTACTGATTCTACTACAAAGGCCAAGTATATAGCTGCATCAGATGCTCCTAAAGAAGATGTTGGATTAAGAAGTTCATTGCCGAACTAGGAGTTGTTCCTTCCGTTGAGTCACCGATTCCTCTCTATTATGACAACAATGGAGCCATTGCTTTAGCAAAGGAACCGAGGTCTCACCAGAAATCCAAACACATAGAAAGGCGCTTTCATATTATCAGAGAACTTGCTGGAAAAGGTGATATCGTCATGCAAAAAGTAGCTTCAGCTGATAATGTCGCTGATGCAATTACAACTAGATCGACATCTTGAGAAGATGGGTCTGAAATACTGTAGTGATTGGCTCTAGTGCAAGTGGGAGATTGTTAGTATAGGTGGTATGCCCTATAGGCCAATCACGTATTTTGACATTGTAAATAAATCCCAAATGACAATAAAGAATATTCTTTTATTAAAATTGTTTATTTAATTGAATATTCACCCATTAGCATAATGTTAAATAAATTTATTATCAAGAGTTGATAATACGAGTCACAAATTTATTTAGTATATATGCTATAAAATGTTCATAATCGATAAATTAATATTTGGGTAATATTAATTTGACTATCACCTCTGTCTATTTTCCTTTATTAGTATGTGATATTAACAGTGGGAGGTAGTGAGTCTCATGCTACTTGATATGAGATATCATAATAGACATGTGGATACTCATGTGATGGATGGATCGAACATGACATTAGATTTATGATCGTGAGGATATTCACTTATAGTCAATGATCACAATCTAGATCATAATGGTGCATATAGTCCTTTGACCTGAGGTGACACGGTCATCCACATTTAAGTGGTTAGAGTTTGTTATCGCTTACATACTTGTGTTAATCACACATGAGTATATTGCCTGTGGTGGCTCTAGTTGGTTAAATGTAGGGATGAGTGTTCGACCAAGATAGGATTCATTACCTGGAGTGAACCGGGATAAGATCCTATATTATCTAAGTTTATTCTTGATGAATGAGTTCTTGGTCAAGACAAACATAACACAGTCTGAAAGAGTTTTAGTGCTAGAAAGGTGTTTCTAGTATCTGTTATGTTTTATTAAGAATTAAAACTTGAGATGAGGTCATATGATAAAGCTATTAGAGTTTGACTAAACCTTAACTCTAGGCTATGTTGGAATCTTCTAATGAAGGGATTTTAGTGCACGGTAATTATGACCAAAGGGTTCGTGTAAATCAATATATGCATTCATTTCTAATTGGGTAGTTGTGATATCAATGCTAGGGGTCACTCACAACTTATGAGAACTAAATGTGTATAATTGGGATTTTCACATTTAGACTTGAAAGGAGTTTCAAATGATACCAAGGGTTGATATTATATTCTCATTTCCAATTAGACATGAACCTAGTAAGTCACACCTAAAATAGCTCAACAAAATCACCATTAACATTATTCTAATTATTGATTAAAGAGTTTAATCAATTAATAGATTGATGGAATTTGATTTATACTTTAAGCAATGATTCTAGCAAATCATGAAATCTAATTCCACCAAAGGTTTAATTATTAATTTATACTTAATCAATATGAGATATTAATTAAAGTATTAAATTAATAATATATGTTGTTTCTTATTGGACTTGGATTAATGGCCTAAGTTGTTTGGGCCTAGGCCCAAAAGAGTTTTAGACCAAAGATTAATCCAAGATGTTGAGAAAGCCCATGGACCTAATCCAAGCCCATTTGTTAAATGGATTTGGGCTTGGGCCAAGTGTTGGCACAATTACCAAGCCCAAATTTATGTGAACATTACATGGTCAAAATTGTGATGTTAGGCATCTATTATCTTATATATGTGTATTATTGATTATGGGTATGATAAGGTGTATATCACATTTGTATTTGTAGAGAATGTATCTGGACATAATACATGAGATATATTAATTCTCTACACACTTTACAACTTGCATACTTATCATGATGAGTTGTACACATATCATGTGATTAGGGTTTGCTTTCTCATAATATAAATACATAACTTAAGAGTTATTCTTGAGGTTAGACACTTTGTGTAAAGACACACAAAAATGAGAGAAACAACAAACACACACAAAACCTAACTGTTCTTGCAAGGAGATTGAATTAGTACAATTTTTGTGAGGGTCACTAGAGAGTTTACTTACATCTAATTAAAATCAAGGTAAGAAGGTGATTTGGAAGAGCTTTGGTGTTTCAAGCTAGAGGCCTAACACTTGGGAGGCTAAGCATTTGATTTAAGAGTTGAACTAAAGAATCCAAAGCTTATAGAATACTTGTGGTCTACATCAAACTTTGGAGTTTGTAAGTATGCCTAAACTTAGAACTACCTAGGTTGATGTTTGCGTATGTTGTTTGCTAGTTAGCTATGTGTAAAATGGAAAATGGATCTATAGGAAAGGAAATCTCCATGTTATAAAGGGTTATGCAAGTGAAAAATTTAAAATTTCACCCTATTAAGGCTTGTGCTTACCACACATTAAAGTTGCATAATTGTTTCCTTACATTGCACAAGTGTGTAACCTTTCATTTCATGCACGGCCCGCATAATCGTGTCCTGAAGCTTGCAAGTGAACACAAGGGATGGCACAGGCCTTTTTAACTGTGGTGCTCAATGATCTTTGATGTATGGCCATGCGGTAGAGTGTGCATGGTTTCTTCATCGGGCTTGATTTCATCCAGGTAGGTATATGAGCATCTGCACAAGTGTGTAATGGAACATGCATGACTCTAAATGGACACACGGGCTGCAACATGTCCGTGTGCGTGACTGTGCAGAGAGTTCCTACCAAGCACAACTGGAGACATGGGCGTGCAATAGCTTCAGTTCACAAAACTGTAATATGTACTCTAATTAGACACTAAAATGTATTTAATTATCAAAGCAACATGCAAATGTAATTTTAAGATGTAATTTAATAACATCCTGCTAAATGCAAGTGAAATTGACAACGATGAAATAAAACTATAATAAAAATATCATAAAACCAATAAAAATGCTTTTAAAATTAAATACATAAACGACACATATCAATATATATATTTAATTTTTTTTTTTATATTTTGTAGTTTGATGGTAAAACATGTTAAAATGTGTTTTTATTATGTTTGTAACGTGTTTAAACACATTTAGACTTAGATAGGTTAAATGGGTTACACAGGTCTGCTAAAGCAAAACTAATTATGTTACTTAATTAGTGTCACAGCCCGAACCTGAGGGCACGTGACCGGCACTAGGAAATGGGAAAGCATAAGGCTTCTGAAATCCATAGTAAGCCTTAAAGGAAAACTCAAAACAAAACTTAACAATTAAAACTTTAAATGTAATAAAGCAACACAATATACACATTATCAAACTGATTTTTCATTAAAATTAAAAACCAATATCATTGCAGATATATATAACATAAACAAATCTATAATACAAAATATAATATCAAAAATATTCAAGTTATACTACTACTACTATCGTAGTGTTCTAGAATTCAAATACATGTAATACATCAGATAAACCTACACAAAATAGCCGGAGAAGAAGAAACCCGACGTAGAGAAGGTAAGCTATCTGTAAACTCCAGAGATCCTGAAAAATATTGAGGAGAGTCAGACATCACTGAGTAAGTTAATAAATAAAATGCATGCCGTTTGGAAATCCTCTTTTAATAAAATAATTTTTTATTAAAAGTATAATATTTAAAATATAATTTTATAAAATATAAAGTTTATAGACTATATATTTTTTTTAAAACTTTTACTTTACCGAAATCCTCTTTTAATATGAAAAGGATTTAAATCTTATAAATACTTTTTATAACGAAATAATCTTTATTAAAACATTTTTGAAGGGAAATATAGGTAGAACCCTAAACCACAAATTCTAATAGTCATTCGGCTCTCTTATAATCCAAAGACTGTCAGTCCCGAGAGCTAAGCATCAACCGAGTTACCAGTCGCAGTCAAATCACTTAATCCAATATTTACTGGCGGTCCTGAGAGCAAAGCATCAACCGAGTTACCAGCCTTAGTAAATAATCATATCACGCCCGAGAGCTAAGCATCAACCGAGCCTTATCAATTCCTCACACTATGCCTGAGAGCGAGAGCAATGCATCAACCGAGCTTCTCAACAACATTAAACACTCAGTCTCAAATTTTCTACCGGTGCGCACACGGTCCTAATGATACCTATCAGGTAGCCCGTTCTACCATATTTTCCAAAACATTTATATATAAACATAATGCATAATAAAGTGTAATAATAATAATCATGCTCAATCAATAATGATAAATAATTTAAAAATTACATATAACCTCTTTTCGCGTGCTAACATAGCAAAATTAGCATTCTAAAATATAAAGATATAATTCTTTAACTAAATTCCCTTTTTAATCATAATTAATAAATTTATATTTTCTATAAAAATCCTAACACACATTTTAAATATTAACTTTAAGGTAGAAAACGCTCCACTACGCGATCGCGCCCGGCCCAGACCTGATGACTCGGCTTGCGGTGCGGCTAAAGAAAAAGAATATAAAATAAGAATTAAAATCGAATCCTAAAATTTCTAGAATTCTAAGCAAGAAATCTAGCCTAAGACACAGTTCTAATTAATTAATAATTAGAACTACCGATGTCACGTTTTACTAGAAATCTACCGAAAATTTGGTAGAATCTCCTCTGTAAAACGGACATCTCTCTACAAAAGTAGAGTCATTCATGCACGGAAAAACACATCTAATATTTTCACAGCTCAACAACTCGGGTTGGGTCCCACACTGCACTTGTGCCCAACCGAGATCCAAAATTCACAACATCCAATAAAATAATATAATTTTCATTAAAATCACTAATAAATCATAAAAATTCATTTAACTATCATAATTCAATTTATTTTCATAAAAAAACATAAAAGATATTTATTTTTCAATAAATAGTAAAATTCATATTTATAATTGAAATTTTGGCAATAAAAATCCATTTTCATATTTTTACAATTAAATTAACATTAATTGCAAATAACTAATTAACTCACTTAAATATATCATAAAATTAGCAAATAACTTATTTAAACTTAAAAACGATAAATAAAATTATTATTAATAAACTTTCTTCACGAAGTTTGCTCAAAATAATCAGTAGAATTTATTAAAAATATTAAAATTTTCCCGCACTCGGAACAATGCCTATGAACAGTGACTGAGGGTTGGGAATAATAGATTTTTGAAAATAATTTCAGAAAAAATAAATAAAAATCATATTTAGCAAGCTTTTAACCTCCACAACAAATCATCAAATAGCAACTATATCTAATTAAATCAAATTCAAACTTAATTTCACAAATAACTAAAAATACCTAAAAATATTCGTCAAATATTCTACGGTCGTAGATCGGATACACGGTCAGCGGCTACGGACTCCTGACATTGAGAGGAACGAAATGGAACCAACCTCACCGCCTGAAACCCGCCGGAACAGTGCCAAACGGAGGAAGAAGGCTGACTGATTTTTGAATTTCTGGGCAAATTTTGGACATTTTCTTGTAAAATAAATGCTATAGGGAGGTAAAGGAGGATGAGATGAATCTACCGGTCAAATTTAGGGTTGATCGGAGTTCCTTTGGGTGTTGAACAAAGAAGAAGAAGAAAAAGAAACTTTTGGTATCTAAATGAAATTTTACCACCTAAGGCAGACCACACCCGCTGTTTCCTCTCTTCTTCCCGCTTTCTGCAGACTTCACTCCCCTTTTAATGAATATGGACAGCCACGTGTCCAACAACCCATGGTTCCTTTTTTTTTTTAACATATATATATATATCAAAACCAATAATAATAATAATACTAATAATAAAATAAGATAACAATATTAATAATAATAATATTAACAATAAGGGTCTCAATAATAATAATAATAATAAGGATGATAATAAAATAATAATCATAATAATGACAATAATTATAATAAAATAATTATTTCAATAATCACATAAATTCAGGTTATTACAATTAGTTAGACTTAGACTTTTGTTACAATACGAACTCTTCTCATGTTCATTATATACTCTGTGTACATCTTGTATCAAAGACTGATTCATTCAAGAAATACAAAAGTTAAACTCTTACATGGTATCAAAGCCTCAATGGCGTCAAATATGAACACTCAAGTAATCCCTATCACCTCCACTACTTTACCATTTTCCACCTCTACTCAACTAAACTTTTGTATCAAACTTAATTCAAGAAATTACTTAGTTTGGAAAATACAGTTACTTCTACTTCTTAACTCTTAAGAGCTCTTGGGTTTTATTAATGGCTCAATTGTAGCACCTCCTCCAATAATACAAAGTACTGCAATTTCAATAAATATCATACCTAATCTGGCTTATCAAGTTTGGTTTAAAATTAGCTAATTTTATCTTCTATTTCTAAAGATACTTTTCCCTATATCACTTCTACCATTTCAGCTTGGCAAATTCTTGCTCATACTTTTGGTTTCTTCATCCACACTACCCACACATAATCTTAATACTCTCAATGCAGAATTTCCAGTCAAAGATCTGTGCTCTTACGTATTTTTAGTGTTAAGGTTCAAATAAATGCCAATGGTATTACTATAAATCAGTACAAATATATTGTTGTTGCTTCTTCGCGTCGAACTTCATGAGGCCAAAGGCTACTTAACACCAATGGCTACATCTCCACCTCTTACAATGACTACAGGCTCTCCTTTCTTTCATCCTAAGTTGTATTAATAACTTGTTAGAGCTCTTCAGTATGCTACTCTGAGCCATCCAGATATTGCATTCTCCGTCAACAAGCTTTGCCAATTCATGCACTGTCCCACTTATCTTTATCAGCTTGCTTTAAAGCGCTTACTTCAATATCTAAAGCATACTATCCATCACTCTTTATTCTTTGATAGTTCCCCATCAACAGCTCTTCAATGTTTCACTAATAGTGACTAGGGAGATGTTGTCCAAATGACAGGTGCTCCACAAATGGCTTTGCCGTCTACCTTGGTAACAACATTATTTTTGGTGTGCTAAAAAGTAGATAGTGATTGCATGGTCAACTTCTGAAAGCAAGTATAAAGCCATTGCCAATGCAGTAGCTGAGATACAATATGCATACATTTGCTATCTAAGTTTGTTTTTCCATCTAAGGAACTGGCTCTTCTTTGGTGTGACAATGTTAGAGCAATATACATGTCCTATAATCTAGTTTTTCATGCAAGAACGAAGCATATAGAACTTGATTATCACTTTATTCGTGAACAAGTTCACCTTGGTACCATCCAAGTTCGGTTTCTTTCAAGTGAATATCAAATTGCTGACATCTTCACCAAACTATTGTCTATTCACCCATTTCAGCATTTTGCATCCAAGCTTTGATTGCTTTCATGCTCGCATCCAACGGTTTGGGGGGAGTGTTAAAGCAAAACTAATTCTGTTACTCAATTAGTTAGAATTAGACTCATTATATACTATGTGTACATCTTGTATCAAAGACTGATTCATTCAAGAAATACAAAAGTTAAAATTTCACAGGGTCGCATCATGTAACTTGTTACTTAAACATATTCGTGTTTGGATTTATAGATTTGACACAATTAATTAAATGGATCATGTTCGAGTTGGTCATATCTGTGTTATTATCATGTCTTAACATGACACTGTTTATGACCTGTTAACACAAATTGCCAAATCTAATGAGAAGTGATGATGTTACTCATACATTAAATACAACCAGAAAAAAGAATCTTCTTGGAAAATTTAAAATAGGACAAGGAAGAACATAGACATGATCATATGATTACTCCATATTCATATGCAACAATTACTTTTAAATTCTCAACTGAAGCTATATTTCATTACCAAGAAAATATAGTAGAACATTATATTTCATATGCAACAATTTCTTTGAAATTCTCAACCCGAGATTGTATGCCCCCAAAAATGTATAGATAATATAGTCAATTAAACACGAGTATCATTTCCATAGAGATTAATTATTGATTACTATATCACTTAGTTAATTATTTATCTAAATAAATCAATTAAAATTACAATTGAAAATTTAAACATAACCTAAAATAATCCTAATTTTAAAACTATAAACTTACATAAAATTATATCAATGCAAAGTTAACCAAACAAACAATTAATGATGAATGCATGTAATAGAAATTTATAATTCACTTAGTTCATATATTTACTCATTAATCATTTTACTTAAATCTAAATTGAAATATGCATATGATGTTTACTACTAATACCATTATAATTCTACTACAAGCAATTATAAGTTAGTTTAGTTAATTCAATTATTAGTCTTAACTTATAGACTCGCCTCTCTAAGCCAAACTAATAAATCCTTAACTAAAATTAAACAAAACGTAAAACATACAATATTAAGTATTCAAAAGGTACCTTTAATGAAGTGAACTTAATAGATTTTTAGATCCCTGGGTGGTCTAGTCATAAATTCTGCTGGCCATCTCATCCTACTTCCATTTTCTTATATATATTGGCATACACTTGTCTCACCAAGCATGCCAAAAAAGATGTTTACTAGATTAAATTCCAGTAATAATCTTTAGATTATTTAATAAGGTTCTATGAGGTAATTACAAGAAGACAAAAGAAAAGATTAAAGGAAACAAGAATTTGTTATCAGCTCAAGGTAATAACATGACTATAAATATATTTAAACCCTTCTAACTTATTAGAATTGAATCTAATAAGAGTTGTGCTCCACCAAGAAGTGTGATTGTCGGGATCAAAATAAAAATAAAGATAAATTGTGAAGGTCTGTAAAGAAAATTGAATAGAGTTTTTAAATGAACTATGAATGAATGAATTATTTTTCCAAAAACTAGTTATTTATAGAGATACAAACACTAAACCTTGAAAATATCTTCCTAATCAAGCAAAAATTCTAATAAGACCAAGAACCAAAAAAAAAAAGGCCCATAGGCCCAAAATCAACAAAGTACAGATTTAATGAACTCATAGCCCATCTCATTAGACAAACATAAATAGATTTAGGCTAGTGTAAACAATGTCTGGTAGTGTTTGAGCAAAGAAAGAGGTAAAATTGGATGCTTTTTATTTGATTCATTTCATTTCCAAATAAATTGTAAATAGATTTCATTTGCAAATGAATTCTTATTAATAAAATTAATTTTGTTTAAATTAATTTTTAATAAAATGAATTCATTTAAAAATTCTAATAACGTTTTTAGGATATTCAATTACATAAATTTAAAAAGTTGGAAATAGAAATAAAATTCATAAAACTTTCATATAAATCAAACACACTCATTTGAATTTGTAAAAAAATTATATAAAAGTCATTTACACCAGACATACACTTTAAACTACTTTTGTTTCTTACTAAAACAAGAGATTTACTACAAGGATATTTGTATAATGAAAATAACATGACAAACATGCTAATGTTACCACAAATTTCACTTCTAATTTGAACTATAAAGCGAATTTTAAAATTTTTTTAAAAAATATTGCTTAACATATATTGGTTTCTAGCTAGACATTACTACATCATCATAATTGAAAGATATAGGACATATTATTTTGTTTCTAATATATAGTAGAGAGACCACTTTGGGGTAAATTCTATGAACAATCACCAAACTTTATATTTGATTACAAAATAGTATCATAACTTCAATTTGTATCTTTTCAGTTACTTAACTTCAATTTAACTTTCACAGTGAAGTCCCCACTCAATTTCGGCCATTTTTTATTATGTGGCTACCGGAGTTGCCATGTCATCTGCCACATCTTAAGCCACATCATCATAAAAACTAAGGTAATTTAATTTTTTCCTAATATCAATTTACCCTAACTATTAAAAATAACCTTATTTTTTACAATGATGTTGCATATGACATGGCAACTCCAGTAGCCACATCATAAAAAATGGCCGGAATTCATTGAGTGACTTCCTTGTGAAATCTAAATTGAAGTTAAGTAACTGAAAGATACAAATTAAATTTATGGTACCATTTTGTAATCAAGTGCAAAGTTTAGCGACCGTTCACAGAATTTACCTACCAATTTACTTCCACAATATTTTTCTACCTACGCGCCAACCTAAGCCAAAGATAGGAAGGAACCTACTCTGCTTTGTCTGCATGAAATTACAACCAAGATAAATATTTGGTCTTCAGAAGATAAGAATTATAGGACTCAATTCTCAATCAGGTTGAGGAAAATTGATCAAATGTCTAATGATTTCCTAAACATCAATTAAGAAATACCAAAAGTAAAACATAAGGGAAAAATATGATATGACAACTAACAAATGAAAAAAAAAAAGTGAATATGATAGCAGCTACAGAATATGTGGAGAAATGTCAAGAGGGAATTCTTATGCTAGTATAACTCGGTTTCAAGGTGTTTCAAAACTTTAAACTCAAAATATATATATTCATTTACGCAAAGGAAAGAGAATACGTGAAAATTGCAAGGTTTGTAGTAGAAAGTTGATCAAATACCAATTAGAAAATGAATTCTTAATTACAGTAAGTTTGGAAATTTTATTGATACGTAATGAACTTTATAATGAAAATAGTTAAACTATACAGCAATAGAGAAGAAATCAATTCATCTAACCCTTAAATTCTATCGTATGACATGATTAGCAAGGTAATGCAAATTCAATAAATCAAGCTATAACATTAAATCAAGTCATTGTATTAAAAAATAATGCAAATTTCAAGATACAATTTGATTTTTGAGATTAATGTATGCATATATCTTTGAATATGTAAATACTGTTATTTTTCTTCTAAAAAAATTTCACTTGAATTGTTATGCTCGTACTAGAATAAATAGTGCAATAATTATTATCACAATGGTAAAGCAAAATCACATTTAATATACAGCTAAATTTTACAAAAACACAGATAATTCTAGTATGAATGAGATACCAAGTTGATACTAGTTCATATTCCTGAAAGATCAATAAGTAACTACTTACTTAAAGATATTGAAGGAACTGAAGAAGCTCGATGCTCGTTTCAAGAATGCATAGAGAAGAAATCTTTTGTCCTTTTAGGATATGGCTCCTCTTCCTTATTTTCTCTACTTCTCTTGTTGCCGACATCATATTCAGCATAGGAAAGCAAATGATCTAGAATCATAGCTAGTACTATGTTAACTAACAAGATGAGGCAAGTGATAGTTGTACAAAGATCATATACATGTCGTAGTCTAAAGTACTATTTTAACTTACAATATTTTACATTGGGAAAATATTCAGTTCTATCATGAATTCAACCCAATTGTCAGTTAAGTTCTATATTTAAAATTATTTCAATTGGCTTGTCAATTTTAGGAGTTGTGTCAATTCTATCTAATTTTTTAATATTTAATTGTATTTTTAAATATTACTTTTGGATCATTATAAAATAAATTTGACACTTATTAAATTTTTTAAAAAATAAAATGTAAAAATATCCTCAAATCCTAATCTTATCATTTTCAAACTAAATTTATAAATTAATTTCTAAATTTTATATAAAATTTTAACTTTTTATATGTTAATTAATGAAAATAATAAGAAAAAAAGTCACAATTTGTAAATCAACTTGTTACATATATTAGTAATAATAATAATAATAAAATATAAAGTATTTTTAACATCTATTATAAACAATGGCAAAATTTTAGAAGCAATTATGTTTTCGTATTTTTGCAAAAAATTTAAATATTTTTACATTCCTAATTAATATTTTTAGCATATCAAAATTCTTTCTCTTTTTTTCCCCAATTTGTATTTTTTCTTCATCACAATTAAAATTTTTTTAGATAAAACCGTTGAAGTTAAAAAGTGAATTTCAAAAAAATTAAAAATTTATGAATACATTTAGAATTAATGTTTGAAAATATTTGAAAGTTTTTTTAAACTTCTTACTTTATCCCCCCCCCAGTTCAAAAAAACTTCTTACTTTATCTTATAAGAGTAAAAGAATAAAAACCTTAATAAATGTCAAATTTCTTCAACATGAATCTAAAAATAGTTTTAAATATAATTAGTTCTTAAAAATAAAACTGAATAGAATTGACCAAATAGTAAATTTGAAAGAGCAAATTAAAATGATTTTAAAAATATAATTTTAATTGATATTTCGCACAAGCTTCAAAATTGAACTTATTTTCCCTTTTACATAATGTAGAACTCCATTAGAATTAATTTTAGGTACTTTATTTTTTATTTTGTTACATTTAGCAACATAATGCATAAGATAAATGCATGAATAGTGTTTGAAATTTTTTAATTTTTTAATTTTGGTATTTTAACTATTTTTTTTACAATCAAATATTTGAATGGATAAAAAATTTTTAAAATGGTATCTCTAGCAAATTTCATAAGTTAAAATGTTTATGTAGTAAATTATAAACATATATATATATATATGCCCTCCTTGTAAACTACATTTTATTTTCTTTTTTTACTTTAATTATTTTTAAAATTATTATAAATTAGAAAATTTCTTTTGTTTATCAAACTAAACTAGAAAAGTAAATATTATTTTATTTTTTACTTTATTAGTTATAATGTCTGAATTTAATTTTTTTATAATTTTAGTTAAATCAAATTTTTTATTTGTTTAAATATTATTTTATTTTTAATTTTAAAAAGTAAATTTAATTAATTTAGTTAAGTTGTATTTTTACACTCTTTTAAATAAACTTAAAAGAAATAAAATATTTATATTTCGTTTTATTTTTCAATAAAAATGGTGTGATTTTTATTTTTAATTTAATAATATTCAAAATATTTCTTTTCAAATTCAATATATATATGAGAGAGAAAAGTTTTACTTTTGTTTTTTATTTTACTAATTTATCAATTCACTATTTTTATGAAATAAAAGATATAAAGTACCATTGCAATTTTTTTTTTGTGCAGCAAGTACCATAATTTTTTTATTTGTGGTTTTTTTAACAGTATTTTTATAGCAGCCAGCCTCGTATAAAAGGGAAGGGACATAAAAAAAGGATGGCGATAGACATCGCTACCTGCAACGTCCCTGTGGACGTCGCGGGCAGCCCAAATTTCAATTTTACCCTTTTTAATTTTTTTGAATTTTATTTTTTTAAAATTCAATTATTTATTTATTTATTTATTTTTGAATCTAAAACTTAAGTTGCATACAGGTGAACTTGTCGTGTAAGGATTTAAACATTCGAAATCTATAAAAAATTTTTTTAATAATCTAATGAAAAAATTTTGAGTTAGAAGCATAATGGTAATTGTGTCACGGGTCGCGACGCATAGTAGCGTCGCCACCCGCGACACAAATCTTTATCCATAAAAAAAAAAAAAAAAACTTATTTCATGGTTAAATACCTCTCCATCTATAAAACAAAATTTAATATCCATATCAAACTTTGGGAAACTTACAGGAAGAGCTTGAAGGCAGCAAAGCAACAGCAGTAGCATCTTCTTTGTCATATATCAACCCTACTCCACACTTTTTCACTTTTAATGAGCTACATTTGAATGGAAATGAGGCCTCATTGACATTGAACTGAAATGAGGCCTCGTTGACTTTGAAACGGTGATCTATGAGCCAATCAGAAAGCTCACAGACTTTGAATTCACTCCAAAGGAGCACGTGATCTGATCAAAAGTCACCGCTTCTGAACAATAGAAAGTCAATTCACAACCGAAGCAATGATGTATTTGAGTAATAGATTTTTTCAAATGGCATTCACATCCAACTTCGAGCCAATCGATAGGGTTAGAAGGATCAACAACAACACAGAAAGCAAAACCAAGGAAAGTGTTAATGAAGGAGGGAGGGAACTGAATAGCTATTGAACATCCCTCTCTTATATAGCTGTACCACTTTGGAATTTCACTTCCTGGTACAGCAACTTTAGCCATTGTCCATGCTTCTCTCTGCTGTGTGAAATATAATAATAAAATCAATTAATTTCATAGAAAAAGCAAAAATTATATATATATATATGTCTTAATGGCTTACATCATTTTCTTTGGCACCAACAATGGCAGTTTCTTTGAACATGAACTATGCATTTGCCATAATTTTGGAACGTGTATTCTCCTCCAAATTCGTGCAATTCCAATAATTGAATATTCTCTGATATGGACTGCCATAATATTTGCTAGTTCTATTGCATGGAATAAATAAAGTTGATACTGCATTTTTCAAAGACGTACAATTAACCACTTGCAGTTCCACTAATTGCTCTAGAAGCTTTGGCAAATGTTGAAGTCTCTTGCAGCTAAACAGACTCAAGTTTAGCAATGATGGTGAAAAGGCAATGTCACTAGGGAGCTCTACAACTGATGTCTCGTCTAGATATAGCTTTTGTAAAAGGCTCAAACCCTTTAAATTAGGAGGCAATTTCTCAAGTTTTGAGCAACCTCTCAGATCGAGTTCTTCGAGGCTTCTCAACTCACAAATGATGTCTGGGAGTATCACGAGATTTTCGCATCTCCTCATGTCCAACTGTCGTAGTGAAGAGAGATATCCAAAAGATGAGGGCAATTCTTCTATTAAAGTCTCACTTAAGTCTATCAATTGTGGGTTTCCTGTGATCTCTGGCAACTTTTGAAGATTCAAGCAGCCCGAAAGATTAAGATTGATATCATCTAAATCATCAGATGGTATTTCAAAATTCAGAACAATATTGATTGGAAGACTTGCAATATTTATGCAATTGCTCATATACGAAAAAAAAGTTTGTCGAGAAAATACATTGACGGGGAGAAGTCTTCCACTCCATAATAATTTATAGCTAGCCATTCTATGCCTCTAGGAATCTCTGGAAGCATCTTCAAATTCTTGCACCCCATTACATTAAGAAGAGTGAGGTTGTGAAGAAACTTTATCGATGAGTGAATTTCAACCAAGCTTGTGCAGTGCTGAAGATATATTTCAATCAACTTTGTGGCCGAGGACAGATCTGGGAGTCTCATTAGTTGTAGGCAATAAGACAGATTCAATTTTTTTAAATTTTGAGCACACTGTATCTGATAACAGACAAAGGAAGAACACATTAATTGCTTATTTATTTATTTATTTTTCCCTTCAAAAAAATATGATTTTTTTATAATATCAAGGGTTAACTAAAAATAATAAAATTTTATCATTTTTTATTGCTTTATTAATTACAAAAAATACTCTACTGATATTTCCATAGAAAACTTTTCAATATATTTTTTAAGTATATTTTTTACAAAAATATTTTCTAGAATTCAAACAATTAAGATACTGTACATATTTTATCTAAAATATATTTTATAACAAATATTTTTTGGAAAAAAATATAAATTTTTGACAATTTTTTTAAATTAGAAAGTTTTTGTTGTTTTTCTATAAGTTTGATGTTAAGTTGAAGGGACCTGAAAAACAATTGATTTTAACCATTTTTTAACCTAATAGATTATAAAATACAATTGCTCTAAATTTAAGAATTACACATTATTTTTTTTTTTAAATTGAAAGGTTATAATAAAATTGAAAAAATAGCTAAGCTTATAGCTTTTT
>CATIWK010184783.1:0-11634 GCA_949634005.1 Mallotus japonicus
GGAAGAGGCTTAGTCAATGGATCTGCAACATTATCATTTGTAGGTACTCTGCATATCTTCACGTCTCCTCTCTCAATGATTTCTCGAATGAGATGATAACGCCTGAGTATATGTTTGGATCTCTGATGTGATCTGGGCTCATTAGCTTGAGCTATAGCCCCATTATTGTCACAATACAAGTTCACTAGGTCTGATATACTGGGAACAACACCTAGTCCAGTTATGAACTTTTTGATCCAAACAGCTTCCTTGGCTGCTTCTGAGGCAGCTATATACTCAGCTTCTGTTGTAGAATCAGCAACGGTTCTTGCTTGGAACTCCTCCAGCTCACTGCACCTCCATTCAAATAAAACACATAACCTGACTGTCATTGAAAGTCATCCTTGTCAGTTTGGAAGCTAGCATCTGTGTAACCATTTACAACTAGCTCATCTTCCTTACCACCATACAGTAAAAATGCATCCTTAGTTCTTCTCAAGTACTTAAGGATATTTTTAACTGTTGTCCAGTGACTTTCACCTGGGTCTAACTGATATCTGCTCGTTGTGCTTAAGGCATATGAGACATTAGGTCTAGTGCACAATATTGCATACATGATAGATCCAATAGCAGAAGCATATGGAATCTTACTCATGCGGTCTCACTCATCCTGTGTCATAGGACACTGACTCTTGCTGAGACTAATGCCATGTGACATTGGCAAGAATCCTCTTTTAGAATCTTGCATACTAAACCTGCTTATTACCTTATCAATATAAGTGCTCTGACTTAGGCCAATAAGCCTTTTAGATCTATCTCTATAGATCTTGATGCCTAATATATAAGCGGCTTCACCCAAGTCCTTCATTGAGAAACAATTCCCTAACCATGATTTTACATTTTGTAAAATAGGGATATCATTTCCAATGAGTAGTATGTCACCAACATACAACACTAGAAACATAATTGCGCTCCCACCAACCTTTTTTATAGACACAAAGTTCATTTCATTCTTAATGAAGCCAAATTCTTTGACTGCTTCATCAAAATGAAGATTCCAACTCTGAGATGGTTGCTTCAATCCATAAATGGACCTTCGAAGCTTGCTTACTTTTTCAAAATTCTCAGGATTGATAAAACCCTCTGGCTGTGCTATGTACACATCCTCGAGTAAGTTTCCAATAAGAAATGTTGTTTTGACATCCATTTTCCATATCTCATAATCATAGTATGCATCTACAGCAAGGAGAATTCGAATAGATTTCAGCATAGCAATTGGTGAAAAGGTTTCATCATAGTCTGTAACATATGTTTGTTTGAAACACTTTGCAACTAGTCTTGCCTTAAAGGTGTGCACATTGCCATCCACGTCAGTTTTCTTTTTGAAGACACATTTGCACCCAATAGTTTTTAAACCATCATTTGGGTCAATCAAAGTCTATACTTGATTAAAATACATGGATTGCATTTATGATTTCATTGCTTCTAGCCATTTTTCAGAGTTGGGACTATTTATGGCCTCTTGATAGGATGTGGGCACACTTTGATCCACAATTAACACATCATTATTATTAGTTTTGAGAAATCCATATCTCACAGGGATTTGACGTGTCCTACCAGATCTCCTTGGGCCTTGTGGTACTTATGTAGGTTCAACAGTTACTTGGTGATCAAGTTGTGGTTCCATACTTAGTACAATGTTATTTTGTAGGTCTTAAATTTCTTCAAGTTGTACTGTGCTCCCACTAGTTCCTTTGGAAATAAATTCTCTTTCCAAAAATACACCATTCAGAGCAACAAACACTTTGTTCTTAGAAGCAGTGTAGAAGTAATATCCTTTAGTTTCTTTAGGATATCCCACAAAAAGACATTTGTCATATTTGGGTGCTAGTTTATCTGAGATTTGACGCTTCATATAAGCCTCACATCCCCAAATCTTAAGAAAGACAAACTGGGAGTTTTTCCAGTCCATAACTCATATGGTGTCTTTTCAACTGCTTTTGATGGAATTATATTCAAAATGAATACAACGGTTTCTAAAGCATACCCCCAAAAAGAGATTGGAAGATCTGATTGACTCATAATTGATCAAACCATATCTAATAAAGTCTGATTTCTTCGTTTAGATACACTATTCCATTGTGGTGTTCCTGGTAGAGTTAATTATGAAATGATCCCACAATCTTTTAAATGATCTATAAATTAATGGCTTTAATATTCACCACCTCGATTAGATCCTAGTGTTTTAATATTTTTACCAACTTGATTTTGTACTTAATTTCTAAAAATTTTGAACTTTTCAAAAGATTCAGATTTGTGTTTCATTAGATAGACATAGCCATATCTACTAAAATCATCTGTGAAAGTGATGAAGTACTGTAAACCTCCTCTAGTAGTTCAGCTTAATGGTCTACATACATTAGAATGTATAAGGCCCAACAAGTCATTAGCCTTCTTACTATGTCCAGTAAAAGTGCCTTAGTCATTATTCCTAATAAACAAGATTCACAAGTTTCAAATGATTCATAATTAAATGAATTCAAAAGCCCATGTTGATGAAGCTTTGAAATGTGTTTCTCATTTATGTGGCCTAAACGACAATGCCGGAGATAGGTAGTGTTTAAATCATTAGATTTAAACTTCTTTGTTATAGATTAATTTTTCATTAGTGTCTTCAATGTTTAAAACATAAAGACCACTAGTGTGTGGAGCATATCCATAGAAAATGTTATCACGATAAATGGAGCATTTATTTTTCCTAATAATAAATTCAAAACCTTCCTTGTCCAAATAAGAAATAGAAATAATATTCATACTCATAGTAGGCACATAATAACAAATTTCCAAATTTAAAATAAGTCCACTAAGCAAAGTTAACTCATAAGTCCCTACAGCTAAAGCAACAACTCTTGCTCAATTGCCAACTCGTAGGTCCACTTCACCTCTAGCCAATGATCTACTCCTTTTTAGACCCTGCACATTAGTACAAATGTGAGATCCTAATCCAGTATCTAAAACCCAAGAATCAGAAGTAGATAAATTAATTTCTATAACATGAATACCTGAAGAGGTAGTTGCATTACCGTTATTCTTCTTCAGATCATCCAAATATAGCTTGCAATTTCTTTTCTAATGACCTGGCTCATTGCAGAAATAGTACATTCCCTCCTTTGGTGGCTTTTCTTGGGGTTCAGCTTTGGATTTGGCCTTGGCCTTTGGCTTAGGCTTTTAAAAGCCTTTGGGAGGCTTGCCCTTGCCCTTTCCCATCCTTTTCATAACCTTTCCTTTATTGACCATAAGAACATCCTTAATATTCTTGATGTTCTTTTCAACAGTTTTTAGCATCCCATGCAACTCTAAAACAGTTTTGTCCATGCTATGCATGTTGAAATTCATGATGAAACCATAATAAGTTTCAAGAAAAGATTGGAGAATGATATCAACAGTTAATTCTTGTTAAATCTTGAGACTAAGTTTATCCAAGTGTTCAACATGACCTTTCATCTTGAGAACATAAGGGCTCACAGAGCCGTTAGTAGTCAACTTGCATGAGAGCAATGCCTTGATGGTGTTGAACCTTTTAATTCTGGCTTTCTTTTGGAACATTTCCTTGAGATGGCCTATCATGGTATAAGCCTCCATTTCCATTAATTTCTTTTGAAGTTCTGACTCCATGCATCCAAGCATGAGACAAGTGACATCAACTGAATCAGTAAGATGCTTATTATAAGCATCCTTTTGAGCACTAGGAGCATTAGCAGCTAGTTCCTCTAGGATAGGTTGATCAAGGATATATTCCTTTCTTTCTTGCCTAAGAACAATTCTTTGGTTTTATTACCAATCAAAAAAGTTAGTCCCATTGAGCTTATCCTTCTCAAGGATTGATCGCAGTGACATGGTAGGTGTAGTGGTTGATGTCATTATTTATAACAAATATATATATATATATATATATATATATATATATATATATACATGTAGTATTTTATTATGTATGTGTATGAGGCATAATAAAATTCCCACTAAATTTTCTTAAATTATAAACCCTCAATAAAATTTCAACAATTGAAATTTCTTAGTGGGCCAAGATCCATATTTCACCCTACTTCAAGTAAGCTTTAGCTTATCACCTAAAGTGTGGCTATTTAGGTAGGTAACACTTTACCAATTACATCTCATGTAATTCTTGGATAATTATATGATATTGACATCACATGTACCGACATATCCTATTAAATGCCCTAGGTCAAAAACCATTTTGATAACCTAGTTAAGTCTAACCAATTCAAATATATGGATATCACTATTATCCAGCTTATCTTATTTAGATGGATTTATACATAATACTTTGGCATAACCTATATATAGCAATCTAAATCTTGATAAGTGTTGAACAATGGGAAGCATTTTAATGACTTAATATTAAATGAAGGTTTAGTTAGTTTTTATCTTATTAAGTTATTATTATATGGCATCATATGCATATCATATTAACATAATAAGATAAAAGTGACATAGCATGGCCCAAATCTAGGTTGATCTTCATAAGCCAAAAGGTCAAACCTAGGTGATAGTACAAATCCATGCTTGAGCCTTCAATTTGGATCTCCATTTTCTACCATAAACCTCCTCCTTGGATCTCTATCCTAGGCCTCCATCCTAGGCCTCCAACTTGGATTTACATTACATAACTTGTTGCAATTTAGACTATTCTATTACTATCTAATAATAATAAACATAAAATCATTACAACAAATAAAACGACTCGCAGGCTATATTTAAAATTACAACCCATAAAATAAAATAATAAAATCCAATCACATTAGACTAAGGCCATGCTATGCACCATGCATTTAACAATAAGCACATATTACATAATAATTCAATTTAGTTAGCAATTCAATTATTATGTTCAAAACAAATCATATGATGAATCCATATAGGGTTAAGGGGCAGCGCCCCTAGCGGCGGTCCCTAAAAGTTAATAAATTTTAGTAATCATATTACTATTTTGTTAATTTGTTTAAAATATATTATTTTGTTTAACAATTAAACAGGCCGCCAATAAAACCCTAATTTACTATAATGTTATTATAGATTAATTAATCTGTTCAAAACATATTATTTTGCTTAACATTTAAACAAAATGCCATTTATAAAAATCTATACAGTCACAAATATTTTTGTTTTAACACTTAAATAAATAACAAGAATAGTGATTAATTTGAAAATAGATTTACTATTTTATTCAATCATACTAATAAAACAGATTAAATAATTCATTTTCAAAAACAGTATACAATATATAGAAAAATCTTAATTCTAATTATTGTTTAATCACATTAAACAATTATAGACACTAATCAAATTAATGTGTAATACTGTTTTCATACAGATTAATAGAATCATCACTGAAAATAAAGATGATTTTTGTTAAAATTTTGAAAACTCGTTTTCAAAACGTATCATTCAAATCAAACATATATCACATATATACTTAATCAATTTAATCGAATTACAAGTGGCTTTGTTACCACTGTTGTGTTTCGTGATACAAAACGCAGCGAAAAAATTACAAATTTAATTCACAAACCCGAAACAGGATCCATATAATTCGATTAACTGATTTAATTATGGTTTTCAAAACCTTACCATGGACAAAAAAAGGGGCAAGAATGATGGAAGGACAAGAGGGGGCTCACATCATTGACACCCTACCTCGAGCTTTTTGTTTTCTTCATCAGATTAAGAAATCTCCAAATGGCTACATCCTCTACTAGTATCCACATGAACAGTTGCTCCAAAACGAATAAGTGTGCTAGCACCTTTTTTCTCAAAAGTCTCACTTTTAATTCTCTGTGTTTAGTTTTCTCAAAAATAAGGAAATAAATTTTGGTGGCAGAATGATAAGTGTGTGAAACCCTAGCGAAAATGGTGTATTTATACACATCTTCATTAGGATTCTATTACAAAAATGATTTTGGTAACTACTCACTTACCAAAACATTTTTGGTATATATATCACCTTTCTATTTATGTTTTGATTCAAATTCTAAAACAGAAATTGTTTTCTATTTATTTAAGATAACAATTACCTTAAATAAATTAATATATATATATATACATGAATTTATTTATTTATTTCCACAGATTTTTTACTGGGCTAGTAAACCTAAGTTCATTTTGGACCGTCCTTAGTGTGTGATCTTGTAGGTTTACATAACGTTGGCAGTGGACCTAAAATCCCTATTAAGTGGCCTTTAGCAAGACATTATGACTACCCAAGTTATGTGAAGGCCGATAATTCGACATAACCTAATTTGTAGTCCTTTTGTCACACGATATATTGATTGAACATAAGGCATAGTTTATGTCATCGTTATTTAATTCAATCTCATTATCTCTTGATTCTAAGTAGACTGAGAATGATAACTCATTACCAGCATGGCCATGCATTTTCTTCAGTCTATCTTATCAAAGGGCCCACAGATATCTTGCTCAGATTAAATGAGGGACAAATTCATTCTCAATCATTCACATTCCTCACATAACTCATTCTATATCCAACAATAATCTATTTCATCATCCTATTAAAGACAATGTTAGACTGTGTCAAAATGAAAAATAATTATGTAGGAAACTATAGTGATTTTAAGGTCAGAGGACGAAAATAATATTACTGTAATGAGAATTACTTATGACAATTATCTATGTAGTATTCTCATAGTGGGTCAATCTAGTACATTATTTCTCAAACAAGTACCTATGAGTTGACTTAATATCTCATATGCATGATTAGTAAAATATAATCATCAATCAACATCATACTAGTCTTAATTCATTGTCATTTCAATAATAATGAATGACTAGGGATAAATAAGAATATAACTCACATATTAATCTAAGGGTTTTACTATCAAGTCATATACTTGATGACCTTAGAAAGAATTGACTATTCAAGTAATTATCATAACATAAAATGATAATGAAAATGCCTCTTTATTAATAAAATAATAAAGTCAAAACATGGTCATACATGATTGACCTAGTGCATATCACTAACAGTGTCTAGCTAACTGTGATCATGCTATAGGTCCTATATAGTGTATAGTAGAAGATTTTGAATCTTTGTTATAACTACTATGTAGTGTCTAACAAAGTGAAAATAAAATTTGTATTGTAGCTACTGTGCAGCATACAATAAAGCAAATTTTTTAAATCAAGTTCTAGCCACTGTGCAGCTTAGAATTGAAAGTGATTGAAATTGATGTTATAGCTACTATGTAGCAAATAAGAAAGTGTGTGCAATGTATGCAAAATACATAAACTAAATTTTCTATATTTTCAAACTCACTGGAATTTTAAAATTTTGCACTGACTGACTGTGCATTTCTGTTGAGAATTTAATAATTCCATGAATTATTAAATTAATTTTGTGATAATGTTGTTTTCTAAAATCAATTAAGAATTAATTTCTTAATTGAATTGCAATTTTGGACTAAATTGTAAGAAAACCTGTGGAATTATTTGTAAGTCAAACTTGAGAGGATTAAATTGGATATTTACCACTTTAATATATACTTGCCTTTCTCTTTTCCCAATCAAACTTCTTCCTTTTCCTATTTTTTTTCTTTTCTTTTCCGTTTAGTTTCACTTTGATTTTGATTTCTTCTTTGTTTGACGTCCAAATTTGGATCCGTTGCTTCCTATGGCTCACTCGCCATGTGTTAGTACCTCTGGCACTGCTGATCAGGCTATCCTGGCCCCACATTTTCCACAGCATCATTTGGGACTTCAGGAGAGGTGTAACAGTCCTTCCTTTGACTCGTCTGGAGCTCCACATGTGGTTCAATGCTTGTGACGAGGTACACATTGTTTCCCGCTACTTTATTTTGCAAAATTTCAATTTTATATTGTCTAATTAGTGATTAAAATTAGACTGAATTATGCAAAACTCAAACATGCATGCATAAATTGAAGATATTTAGCAAAATTAATCAATGAAAATTAATTTTTTGAATGAAAATTGAATTTCAACATCGAAAAATTGGATCGGCTTAGTGTGCATGTCTAATCTGGCGTCTGGATTTTCGATCGAAAATCTGGAATATTGATCAAATTTCTAGATTTCTAATCGGATTTCCATAATTCCAATCGGAATTCTAGAAATACAATTGGTTTTTTCTTTTTAATTTTTTTATTTTTCGTAATTTTTCAATTTTTCACAAAATTTTTCAATTTTTTTATTTTTTTAAATGTAAATAATGATAATGCAATATAAATATGTAAAATTAGAGAAAGTGATTTTGTTATTTTTGAATTCTTATTCAGAAACCACTGAAGTTCTCGGGTTACTTTCATTTGGCCCGAGAGTTATTTTATGGTATGTCTGGAGAGGTGACAAAGTATATATGGGCATCAGGCTTCAGACGCTTCATTGCTGCTTTCCCAACTTTTCGAGGTAGATTAGATTATTACTCTCTCTTTACACTGATTGAGAGGTGGATGGATACTACCCACTCGTTCCACACTTATGTAGGTGAGTTGACTATCTCTCCGATGAGCTTCTTCGCCATTACTAGGATTGCCTTTGGAGGTACCCCAATCCCTTTTGATATTAGCTACTGCAACTTTCCTGAAGATGCTAGGAACCAGTATGTTCGTGAGTTGCTCAGGTTCATTCCGATATGGAAAAATCAGAAGAATGTGTTGCTTTCATCTCTCGTTCCAGGTTTCAGGAGATTGCACACTACCGCACCTCGCCAGATCATTCAAAAGGTAAGATGCTTTCTGTTGGTACTGCTAGGCACTATCTTCTTTTGTAAGACTGGTCACGAGGTTAGCATTGCCCTTCTTGGTCCTTTTTGTTTGATTGGGGTTCTACAGCACTCACCTATCTCTACTATAAACTTGACACTGTCTGCAGAGGTGTTGTGATGATGTGCGGCTTTTGGCACGTTTTGCATGTATATTTCCTCATCTCTTTTGATTTCTTTTACTATATGTAATTCCTTGATCTTATCCTAACTATTTTCTTCTTTTTTACATATTTGGAGCATTGAGATTGGATTAATTCGAGGATTTAGTGTCGTTTGCCTCGATAGGAGCTTTCCTCTGATGCAGAGATGGGGCTCATGTGACCTTTCTAGCATCAGACATGAACTTCAGACTTATCGAGTGCAGCTGAACACCTTAGAGTAGGACTTTGTAAGAAAATCCAACTATTAGTATTTTAAAACTATAAAAGTTAAATGAAATTTAACTAATTAATTTATGAATTGCACGTTAAGTCTGATTAGCTTGATGGTGCTAAGGATGTTCAGCGGAATAATTTCATGGCTACTATCATGAGACTCGAGACCATGAGGATTTTTCTTCTTGGATATGGTTACAAGACGTGCTATCTTGGAGAGTGCGTATATCGCTAGTATGCAGGACCTTCTCGATGACGTATCCCTTCTTCTATACCCTGCTCGATGTTATGGAGCTGTGAGCTGACTAGTCGAGAGCTGAGAGTAGCTTTAAGGGGATATGATGCTTCAACTCTACTTGAGAATTCTCAAGACTACCACTAGTTCATTTAGGAGAACCTTCTAGAGCAGGTTCTTACAGATTTGGAGGAGGTCTGACTTTTATCAACTTTTCTTTTCAATTCCTTAGTTGTTGTTACTGACATTTGCTCATTTCTCTTTAGGTTGAGAGAGTTGGTTCACATGTTGATGATGAGACTATGGAAGAGGAGACTGAGACTAATCCTAGGACCGAGAGGACCAAGCACATGACTGAGTAGGGATCTTATGCTCAGTAAACTGAGACCATTTAGTGCCACCCTTGGTGATATTTCACTCTTGGATCGATCGATGTACTATTGGGGTCCTACAGTTCAGACTCTTGTCGAGTAGCATATGAGTTTTAATGAGATGCAGCCTCTTAGCTTCTCTCCTCTAAACGCTTCTCATGTGAGTGAAATTGGTTACTTTTACCTATACAAACTAAATGCTTGATACAGATGTTAGTAATATTTATAATGTAGGTTCCCCGGACACAGGCACAGTACTTGTATAGACTTGCTTCGTCTCATAGATTATTTACCATGTACGTCACAGACAGTTGGAGAGTAAGTGTTTCATAACAAAATATGCAAATGTATGCATGTTATGTATGATATACATAATTCTAACTATTTCCTAATGTAACAGAGCTACACCAAGGACTTTGAGAGTAAGAATGAGAGGCTCTATTGACAGCTTGCTGACTTAGATTTCAGTGACTATAGTGTTGGGACCTCGTCTGCTAGAGCTCTGGATACTACTTATCAGCATGATGACCCGACTAGAGGATGGAGTCCTTGGCCGGATACTAGAGATCGGGATGACTAATTGCACTGAGCATATTGTTGTTGCTTCCTTTTCTGACTGACTTTCTAGTGTGCTTGTATTCTGTTATCTAACTTTTCTGACTTCTATACTTGTTCTAAATACTGCTGTATATTAGTGAACTGTCCTGTTGATCTTGAGTGAATCCTACTTTTGATTCCCTTTTCTTTGAATCAAATTTTAAGTGAAAAAGGTAAAAGGAACAAATAAATATATAGGATTTATTTATTTATCCTAATCCTAATTAACTTTTATCTTTTAATTTAATCCCAATCCTATTAGATAAATAGAATCCATATCACATCATGATTTTTCTTTTATCACTATATAAGGACTCAAAAGGGTTTATTTTCTTTACTCCTTTATTTTGTATCTCCACAATGACTCAAGCTACTCTTCAACTGCTCAAGAACTTTCTCAAGAACCTTAATGGGGATGATTAGAACCGACTTCTGCCTTTCCATGCCAAATTGTTGAAATCTCTACATCAGCTCAAGATTAACTACAACTTCCTCCATGCAGCTGCTACTTTCTAGGATTCCAAAGATTATGTTTTCAAGTTTAATGGACAAGAGTTGTGTCCATTAATTGAAGAATTTGCTGCTATTTTTGGATGTTCACTAGATTCTACTGCCATGATTACTCTTCTTGAACTAGACATGTAGTTTCCTAACAGGCTATCTGCATTCTTTGATATGCCCCCATATGAGATTTATTCAAACATGTTAACCCTTTGCATGATCAAGGTCATGATTAATCTCTAATCAACTTGGTTTTGACTTTAACAATCAATTTTAGTTGCTAACTTTTACATTTAATTATGTTTATAAGTTAGGTTCAAGGGTGCAATAAATAGGCCTTGAATTGAAGTCCAAACAAGGTCATTTGAAGGTGAAATTGCCCCTCACGATCCCCTCACAGTCGTGAGGAGGGTCATACGTATGAACCAGATGAACAACTGAGTGTGTAGAACTATGTGCCGCTCATAGTCTGCCCTTATGGTCATGAGGAGGCCCCTTATGGCCGTAAGGAGCATGGACATGATCGTGAGCATCTTGACAGCCTTTATAACGACTAGTTTAAAGCTCTAACGGCTATATAATTGATCTTCACGATCGGGACACCTCCTCTCACGACCGTGAGCAGCAGAAACTCTGTAAAAAGCTAAAAACTTATTTAATAAAGCTTGGAGAAGTTAATGATGAACTAAATGCTCTCCAATAGCTAGAAAATCATCCTCAGTTATAAATACACTGAAGACTTCATTTAAAGGTTAAGA
>CATIWK010184803.1:0-10645 GCA_949634005.1 Mallotus japonicus
TAAAGAAACTAATACTGATATAAATGAAGATTGTGGTTGATTTCGCTTAGATTCATTAGATAATGATACATTGCACAAGAAAGTTTCAATCTTTCATTGCTGAATTATTTTTCAATAATTTCAATTTTGAAACTTTCTAACTAATTTTGTTTGCCAGTGGAAACTTCTCTGTCAATCGAATTTGTCACCCATTTCAAGGTGGTTTAGGGTTCTTCTTCTTCTACAGTCTGCTTGAAGAAGAGAGTGCTCTTCAATCGCTTATTGTTGGCAAGTGGGCTTCAGATTCAAGAAAACAGTAAAAAGAGCGCCAAAACAAAACAACCTGTAGCCTAATATAAAGCATAAAAACGAACAAGCTGGCCTTTTTTGAAATGCCTATCCGGATCAAACAATCTCCTTGATTTTCTCAAAAATCAAAACTTTCTTTTTTTTCCCATATTCAAACAGCATACCCTTTTCTTCTCTACTACAAATTCATTGTTTTTTGCTTGTGGGACTCACTCTCTCCCTTAAAAAAGCTTTGTTTTTCTTGGGTCTGAACTGGTGGTGATTGTGTTTCTTGTTTCTTGCATTTTGGGTGGTTCTCTTAATGATGGCTGAGCAAACAATTCTTGTTACTGGTGGGGCTGGGTTCATTGGTAGTCATACTGTAGTGCAGCTGCTAAAAGAGGGTTTTAGGGTTTCAATCATTGACAATCTTGATAATTCTGTAATTGAAGCTGTTGATAGGGTCAGGGAATTGGTGGGTCCTGAGCTTTCTCAGAATCTTGAATTCAATCTGGTATGTTTGCTTCTTCTTGATCTTGCTTCTTTGTTAGACATTTTGTATTTGAATTCAATTATGGAGGAAGATAGTGAAAAGAGGAAAAGCATGTTGAATCTTGCAGTAGGAAGGAGTTTTGGGTTCTCGGGAAGGGGTTATTTTGATTTACTAAACGAGCAGAAATTTTGGGTTTAATCAAGCGGAAGTTTTCTGTTGCTGAGTTTCAATTATCAAGATTCAATAGTCTTCTATCATTTCTTTCCTCTGAAATCAATTGTTATGTGTGTTTTCAGGGTGATCTTAGAAACAAGGATGATTTGGAGAAGCTCTTTTCTCGAACTAAGTAATTTTGGGAACATTTCATGGCTTTTGATAACTTTAAAATTAAATAATTTCTTCATTTTCTTGATTTTCCCCTTGTATGGGATCCTTTCTTTTTCATCTGTTGAACTGACTCTGATATCAACAAAATGACAGATTTGACGCTGTCATACATTTTGCTGGCTTAAAGGCAGTTGGGGAGAGTGTTGCATATCCTCGACGTTATTTTGACAATAATTTGATTGGCACTATCAACCTCTATGAGGTCATGGCAAAATATAACTGTAAGAAGGTACATCTGTGTTTTCATCTGGGGATCTTTTACAGAGTACTCCTGATTCATGTAAAATCTATTGGTGCTGATTGACTTTTGATGCACATGCTTTATGTTATTTTCAAATGTTTCTGCAATTTATGGGTTCTGAACATCTGAAACCTATGCTGTGATCTTAGAAAGGATAATATATTTGGCGGTATCACTGGTAGTGTACTATTGTTCATTGGTACTTTTCTTGTCCCAATTATGGGCTATGGCTCTGAGTTGACTTCAGATTTGGCTTGCTTGACAGTAAAAGCTTCATAAATAAGGAAATGTCACTTTCTTGTTGGCCATAGCATTAGCACAAATTTTATATATTTTCTCCTTGCTTCTTTGTACAGTTTGGGTTGATTTTGTCAAAAAAAAAATTCTTTGTAGATACTTCTGTTAAAAAGGCTTGACCCTTTTTTTTTTTTGGGTTCCACTAGACGCAGCAATCCCTACTAATTTTCTTGTTATTATGTCCCATAATTAAATAGCTGCTGCTTTTATTTTTTATTAGCAGATAATTCTAATTGCATTCCCCACAATTGACATACAGTTTTTCTTTGTTACTTTTTTTTGGTTTGTTCGAAATAGATGGTATTCTCATCATCTGCAACTGTTTATGGCCAACCGGAAAAAATTCCATGTGTTGAAGACTTCCAGCTAATGGCTATGAACCCTTATGGACGAACCAAGGTATGCATTATTGTCTCTTGAAAACTGTGTTTTCTATGCTGTTGCTCATACCATTTAGATATGGAATGATGGATGCTCAAATAAATCGCTGTTATTCTTGTTCCAAAAGCAGTCTAGTTTCCCTTATTAGTATTCTCTACTATGTCTTTCAGCTTTTCCTTGAAGAAATTGCTCGAGATATTCAGAAGGCAGAACCAGAATGGCAAATCGTTTTATTAAGGTATTTCAATCCAGTAGGAGCTCATGAGAGTGGTAAACTTGGTGAAGACCCCAAAGGCATCCCAAACAATCTTATGCCGTACATACAACAAGTGGCTGTTGACAGATTGCCTGAACTCAATGTATATGGTCATGATTATCCCACGAAGGATGGTAGTGCGGTATGTTCTTTGTATAATGAATGCACAAAATACATTTAGCAAAATCCATCTGGTAGTTTTGTTTAATGTTGTATATTTTTTCCACCCTGCTATTGTCTGTATCAAACAAAGTTCTAACACCTCTGTGTGGTTCTCAATCAACAGATTCGAGACTACATCCATGTTATGGACTTAGCAGATGGTCATATTGCTGCTCTTCGGAAGCTGTTTACAACAAAGAATATAGGTGACTGTTTCCTTATGTTTATTCTTGAATTCAACTTGCAGTTGTCAGCTTAATGTTTTTAGTTCTAAGATTAAAGACCAGGCAATTCTTTGTTTTTGCCTTGGTTTGAACAAATACATTAGCTGTTTGATTATTTAAGATGCGTTTAGTTTCAGCATTGTTGTTCTTAAGTATGCCTACTTGTATTTAGGTTGTGTAGCCTACAACTTGGGTACAGGACGCGGAACGTCTGTGCTTGAAATGGTTGCAGCATTTGAAAAAGCGTGTGGCAAGGTGAATATTCTATCTGTTTACTTGTTATTCTATCTCAACAAATGGTTAATATTTGATGAGAAAAAAATTTCAGAAAATTCCATACAAGCTGTGTCCAAGAAGAGCTGGAGATGCTACTGCAGTTTATGCTTCCACGGAGAAAGCAGAGAGAGAACTTAACTGGAAGTATGTTCTCAATTCATTTTCATTCACAAATTATTGAAAATTTCAGCATAAGTTCCAAAGAGGAAAACAAAAATTATGCATGAGATAAAGCTTTTCCAGATCTTAAAACCATTTTGATGGTATTTTCAGGGCAAAATATGGTATAGAGGAGATGTGCAGAGATCAGTGGAACTGGGCTAGCAAAAATCCATGGGGTTACCAGTCAAAGCCATGAAATTTTACGCATAGTTTGTAAACTACACATTATTTTGTCCTCTGATATTACTCAGGGGGTTATAATAACAGCAGAAAAACTATCATACATTTCATGACTCGGCGTAATATAGTTCTTCTTTTATTTTTTTATTTTTGAATATTTGCCAAAGTCCTGTCAGAATTGAAAATTTTTCATCTGGGCTAACCCACAGGCTCATTCCACCTTATTGTTTGTTGGTTAGTTAGGAATTCAGAAGGCATGAAAGTTACAGATTGTAAACAGCACCTTTGCTATTGGTACTTGTGTTTGCAAAATATAGTGCAGGTGTTTGCAATTTAACATTCGTATTTGTACTATTCTTTTCTTTTTTTTTTTTTTTTTTTTCTAAGGGTACAGGGACAACAGACCTACAAGGATAAGGTTTAGATTTTTCCAAATTGTTGATTGTACTGTTTCTTGCAACTTGTCATTTTTTTTTATTATGTGAAGAGCCAAGTAGAGATCAAAGTTGACCATGCCAGAGTTGATGTGTGCATTGCCCTTCTGCTCAACCTTCTTCTTACTTTTTAATTGAGCAGTTCTTGAGGTTACAATCTTATCTGTTATACAAGAATTTGCTTCCTTAGGTCACTGTCTCTTTTTTGGCTTAACATAATTGGACTTTGTTGATCATATACAACCAAAAAAAAAAAAAAGGTCAGTCATCTCATCTCTTAGTCTTCTTCCAAAACTTTGACAAAAATTACTTGCCATCACTAGCAGATCTTTTTTCCTTGAAACTCCATAGAAACACCATCAAACAATGCAGTGAAAAAAAAATAATGGCAGGAAGCAAGCACAAAGCCTAAAAATAAACATAAAAATTCATTTTTTTTTGAAGGAGCAGGTGAACAAATTTACAAAATAATGAAACAGGAAGGAGAGATGGTAGTTATTGCTTGTAGTCCAATGGCTGGTGTATCCCCTTTACCAGTATCAGCTAATTCTCTAGCTCAAACACCATTTCCAACACCTTCACCATTCTCTTTCTCTGTTGCCTCCACGAGCTGGAGCTCCGGACCCTCCATTCATCGAGCCAGTCTGGTCCTTCGGTTCTTGGCGCTTGTATTCTCCTTTGTCTCTGCAGTGTCACTGGCTGCTCCATCATCAGAGAAGAATGGTCAACGGCCTCATAGCTTCACCAAATACCCAGAATTAATGTAGTAAAAGCAGTCAGAATTTGAGGCCTGGCTTTATCTATCATAAGACCAAAATTTTATTCAGAAAAGATTGCCTGATCATCTTCAATTCTTTGTGTAGGTACTCCCTCGTTGTGTACATTCTGGTTTTTGTTTACTCTGTTTTCCAACTCTGCAAAGGTATCGGTGATATTGCACACAGAGGTATTCTCATCTCAGACATGGTCTCTGATTACCTTAGCTTCGTACTTGATCAGGTATCTATATTCTTCAAGTTTGAGAAAGTTTTCTGTTCCTCTGATGTAGAATTGCTTACCATTAAGATGGCTAATTCTTTGTTATCACATGGCAGTTAGTAGGTTATCTACTCATCTCTTCTTGTTCGGTAGCAATATTCGTCACTCGACAGATTAGCAGAGGTTCAACTTTCTGGAAGACGACCATTGTTGCAATTAGCATGTCATTTGCAACTTTCCTAATTATTGTAGCTTGCACTATTTATTCAGGCTACAAGCTCTGTAAGAGAATCAGCTGGTGAAAATAAAAAGCACACAGGAGAGGGGAAGATTTCCCCTTCTTTTACGGGCAAGTGTCATGTAATGTCAAGTTATGCAGCTTCTTCAATGATATGTGCTATAATCAATAGAAAGCAGTATTTTTCTGTTTCCTTGGTTGGGATCGTATTCCTTTTCTTTTCTTGATCAACCAAATGGTTTTAAACTTGAAGAAAATGACAGGATAATGGATAGAAGAAGAAGAAGACTCAAATAGTTACATGCAGCATTTACATTGTTCTATTCTTCATCTCTTGGTAGCTCTTCATCTTGGAGCCTAATTTACTACTTAGACCTTTCCGACGGCGTGTGTTCTCATATCATACTACCGAGAAAACAGTTTTTCATATCTAAAAAATTAACACCAAATTTAACCAAAAAAATATGTGTACAGCTGCTTCAAAAGCCAAATAAGGCTGTAGTCATTAGTTAATGGTTGGACCATGCCCTATTGTACGCCTCCACCTTGGAGAAAAGCAGATTCAAAATTACAAGATTTGTTGCAATAAACCCACCGAAGAAGGTTATCCTCAACAAATATAATGCCCATCATTTTAAAGCTTCCGAGGGTTTCTTCTCTTCTTCTTCTGTGATGACAAGCCTGCCCTCTGCAAACTCACAAGAGGGAATGGCAATTCCGAGCTGTTTCTGCATCTTTTTCACAACAAACACTTCTGGCTCCTCACAAATGCTTACCACAGTGCCCTTCCGACCGAGCCGGCCTGTCCTGCCTGCTCTATGGGCATAGTGAATTGAGTCTGTTGGCAAGTCCAGATTAACAACAAGATCACATTCGGGCACGTCCAAACCCCTTGCTGAAAGTTCATTTGTTACTAGAACTCTCACCTCCCCATTTTTGAACTTCTTTAGAATTGTAGATCTTGCAAGCTTTCCAAGATCCCCATGCAGTTCAGCAGCTTTTATCCCACGAGCCTCTAGCTTGAAGACAGCATCTTTTAGTTGCTTATTTTGGTTCATAAAAGCTATCACAGACTTGGCATCAAGTGCATGAACACATCTTCTCAAAGTATCAACCTTATGTTGTATCCTTGTAACACAATAGTAGTGCTTCAATGCTGGAGGAAGGCTCTGTATTGCTGCCTGAGGCTGCAGATTCGAGTTTGAGCCTGAACGTGATGTATGTCCTGACATAACAGGTCCAGAGGCAGGTACTGATTCAAGTGGAACAACCTTTTTTGCCTGCACAAGAAGAGGATCGTGGCCCCAACTCCTAGCCGCTCTAATCACCGAAAATGGCACTGTTGCAGACACCAAGATAGTCTGGCGCTCAGCTCGCCTGGCAAGCTGGCTTTTTGTTCCACGAGGGTCAGCACCTGATCTCCTCCCCACATGGTCCAAAATTCGTTGCATGTCCTCCCTAAAGTTAAATGAGAGAAGTTCATCAACTTCATCTAAAACCAGATAGCGACAACCATGGGTGTGAAGTTTCCCGGCAGCACTGATCTCCGAAATCCTGCCAGGAGTACCAACAACAATTGATGGCTTGTTTTTCCTTAGAGCTTCTTCTTGTCTTGATCGGTTTGCACCCCCAACAAGTTGCTGAACCGCTTTCTTATTTTCCGGTCCAAGCAATTTTTCAAACTCTCTCACAATTTGCATACCCAGCTCCCTAGATGGAGCAACAATAACAGCTTCAATCTCTGATTTCTTGACAGCTTCTTCATTTCCCTTGGAAGATTTATTTGTCAGTGGTCCAACTTCAGACAGTATAGGAAGGAGATAGGCTAGTGTTTTGCCTGATCCTGTATAAGACTGAATGACAACATCCTGATTCTTGAGAATAGTAGGGATAGCTGCAGACTGAACTTCTGTTGGAACTTTAAAGCCCTCGCTCTCCAACCTTTGGAGTAACAAAGGTGGTAGACCAAGCTCAGAAAATAATTTCGCAGCAAACGGAGCCGACTCGATTTCCAGGGATCTTTTCACACCAATATCTCTAGTACCATTTCTTGAAATTCCTTTGCTTTTGGGGGCATCAGTCGATGAATTAAGCTTCACTTTCTTATGTTTATTTATTTTCTTAATCCTGTCTTTTCTCTCAAATTCGCTTTCCAATCCTAGACTTCCAAGTGTAAGAGGAGTCTGGTCCCGTCCAACCTGACTATAGAAACGCACATTGCGATGGCACCAAGCAGTTCTGGGTACAATGGAAGACAGTTTTAGCAATGTTGATGATTCTCCAAAAAGGAGAAGCAACCGTGTTGATACTAGTGCAGGCATCTTTCAAACTAATAAAAGACCATACAACTGGATTCAAAAACAGGAAAACTTGCCCTCAAGCTGCAGTACAAATTCAAAAGTCAGGAACCCATAATTAAAGTCGTTAAAATATTTCAATTATCCCAAACCCAAATAAGAAAAATAAAGAAAAACATGAAAAGCTGATATTTTGTTTTTTTAACAGAGAGCGGTTGAGGCATTTCGTCATATATGTTGTGAACATTATCACAAAACTGAATTAGACATGACAACTAGGACTACATAATGCATGAAAATTCGCTACTAAATAATTGTATGGTGATGCAGAAAAGTACCCAGTTACTTCCATAAATCGTTAGAAATATGAAAGGTGAGGTACGGAGAGAATCACTAACCGCGTGAAACGTTAAAGCTCATTGCTTTCATTTGTAGCTAGCTGCCACTGCTGCTGCTGCCTAATGTAAACCGATAACACGCTCCTCTTTCTGGGCCGCTTCCAGTTCTTATGCGCCATCTCTTCGCCCCACCCAGCCCAATTTTAGTCATGACAGTTTTATTAAACTTCATGACATGTCATCTCAGTGTTTCTTAAAGTTTCTTTTGGTGGGTATATAAGAAAATGATTGACGTTATGAATTTTAACTAATTCCAGTTCGATTAGGAAAAAATTATAATTTTAACTAATTCATTTTAATTTAAAAAAATTATAAAGATTATAAAAATTTTTAAATCACAATTTATATTTAAAATCTCATTTAAATGAGAATAATTTTTATCGGTTAATCATATGATTATTTGATAAAAAAATTCATATTTATTTTAAATGTATTATAGTTGGATTATTTATGATATTTAATGTATTAGAATATAAACAAAAAATATGTTTTTATAGATTTAAGGATTGAATGTGATTTTTTTTTTGGTGTAAATAAAATCTTGAACCACAATTATCTAAGTCAATCCAGGAGAAATTACTAAATCCACTTGGGCTGGCAATAACTATTATTACTACTAGACAAGCGCGGGAAAGTATGTGTAGGCGGCGGGGTTTAGCGCGCGTCCAAGTGTTGGCGATCACAGCATTGTGCGGGCTCAAGACCTACTAGGAAGTACGAAGATGGGCTTGAGGCCCATTATCGGAGATGGAGTCGCCATCCAGATGAAAACTGGGATACACTTACAGCAACTAGATTCCACGGAGGTACCCAGAAGCCATCTTCAGAGATCGGGTTCGGAAACTGGGTATGGGCTTGGAATGCCCACCCAACCTTGCGGTTGGCCTCCGTTTGTGTTTTATACATTATTACCTATCAAATTATTTCCTTATTAATGTTGGTTGCACATGCTTTCACTTTTACATTTTACCTGCTTTTGCACATTAGTCTCATTTGCTTTCTTATTACCTTGGCAATTAAACAAATAATGGAAAGAATATTACAATCATTCATTCAAAACAAATGGGGAAAAGGATTAGGGATTACAATCCTTTGTACAATTATTACAATAATCCAATAAAACCTCTCAAGAACTAATTAATTCACTAATTAAATAGTGATTAGAAATCACTAAAGACCTATAACAAATATAGTTAGCTTCAAATGCAAATATAAACAATATTCACAAATAGTAATTCAAATCATATTCACATGAAAGTAGACATGAGTATTCACATAAACATGGATTATTCATTTGAGCAAGTCATCATTTAAACAAGTCAAGCATGGGACAAATACATGAAACATTAACTACTAAGCATAGTGCATATAGCAGATACAAGAAATATATGAAAAGTAAACTAAATATATACTAGAGTGAAGCAGAATCGTGCATGATTCTAGTGGAGAGGTGATCGCCTCATCATGAAGAGGCGGCGCCTCTATGAAGAGGCGTCGCCTCCTCAATAGGCACAACAGTTAAATAAAACACACTCTTACTTAAAAACTAAGCAATTCAAATATGCATGCAAATAAACGTAAAACAGGGACTTAAAACTTGAAAATTCACATATTCAAATAATCATACTTTCATATAACATCAAACAAGCAACAAGATACTCAAAATAAACCAAAAAATCTAACAATTTGTGCTTTTTATATAAAATAAAGAATTTAAAGTTTAAAAGTGAGAATTCTCACTGAATGAAGAACTTCTGGAGCTCCTAACTCAACCCTCAGAGTTTGTTTGATGATTTGAATGCAAGAGGATTCCTTCTCCTTCAAAGAATTGGATTCCTAAGCTTAAAGATCAACTTCCTTCCTTCTTTTCTTTTTTCTTCTCTTTGTCTTTCTTCCTCTTTTCTTAAGAACGTTTTTTCTCTCCTTTCTCTTTTTTCTTTGAATAATGGTCAAGAGTCCTCTCTAAAAAGCAGCCCAAGCTCTACTTAAGCCCTCTCTCTCTTTTCTCTCTCCCATTTCTCAAAAATCCAAGTCCATTCTCTACCAAGTATTTTTTCATCATTACCTCCTCTTTTCCAGCTAATTTTGGCCTTAAAAGTCTTTGTTTTCGTTCAAAAATGCAACTGGTGAAATGTCATAGATTTTGAGTTAAATGCAGTAATATATAACATTTATTGCTGCAGGGGACAGGTGTGATGAGGCAGCGCCTCATCGACGTCCAGGGTGAAGAGGTGGCGCCTCTTCAATGAGGTGATCGCCTCTTCACCCAGACCTGCTCTAGGCCAAGGGCCCAAAAGGTCTGGGTTGGGTTTGAGGGATATGGGCCTAGTATTGGATCAAGTGTTTTGGGCTAGACTTAAAAGATTCGGGTTGGGTTTAAGCTCTCGAATCTATTCTAAGATGATTTCGGGTTCCTCTTGCATTCGAGATTCGGACTTTCTTATCACCGGGCTTTCGTTGCGGGTCCAAAATGAGGGTGTTTACAATATTGATTAGGTTTCTTCTATTTGTAGTATCTATTTTCATTTGTTTTTAGCCTTAGTCATGAGTGAAACTTAGTCTTGAGGCTTGAATAGGGATTGGGGTTTCACTATCTGACTGGAAGTGGTTAGCCCGTGAAGCAACCTCATGGCTTAGTGATGAATTTTTCATAGCATTTTTTTGTTCTCCCTCTGAAAATTCAGTTCTCAGTTGTTTTCTACCCTTGGGCCTTGATCAATGTTAATCCCTGTCTCAGCTGGTATGCTGTGGACTATTTTAAAAAAAAAAAATTAATATAATGTAACAGAAAATCAATTAATTTAATTTTAAGGGTTAGTTCTTTTTTTGACCGAATAAAATAACTAAAGAAGACAACAAAGTTACATAAATAGATCCTTCATGACAAGATCCAAGAAGGACGGATGGATATTGAAACTAGAATCACAAAAATACAAAGCTGAAGCATGCTTAGTGAGTCAATCGGCAACCTCAT
>CATIWK010184831.1:0-14022 GCA_949634005.1 Mallotus japonicus
AAATAATCATGTACTAGAAGAAGCTGGTTCCTCTGGATCCTCTTCTGATAATCGAAGAATGACAAGAATGGTGTCTCCTGTTTCTTCACAGAAATTTGGCTCCTTGTCTGCATTAGATGCCAGACCAGGGTCTATTTCTAAAAAGCTGGTATGATGCTTCTCTATGTGCTGTTGCTGTGCTATCAGATTTTCTGGATATTGCCATCTATTAACTATATTTATTTTTCCTTTTTCAGCCAGATGAATTGGAAGAAGGGGAAATTGCAGTATCAGGAGATTCTCACCTGGATCATCAGCAATCTGGGAGTGGGATTCATGATCGTGAAGAAGGTGAAGATGAGCAGGTTCTGCAACCTAAGATAAAACGAAAACGTAGTATTCGGCTTCGGCCCCGCCACACCATGGATAAGCTAGATGAGAAGCCTGGCAATGAGGTACAGCGTGGAGATGCATGTTTGCTGCCGTTCCAAGCAGATCATAAATATCAAGCACAGTTGAGGACTGATGCCGAAATGAAGATACTTGGAGAGCCGAATCTTTCGAGGCATGATCAGAGTGATTCCTCCAAAAGCAAGAGAAACTTACCATCAAGGAGAATAGCTAGTGCTTCAAAGTTGCATGCCTCGCCTAAATCTAGCAGATTAAATTTGCAGGCTGCTCCTCCTGAAGATGCTGCTGAACATTCTAGGGACAGTTGGGATGGAAAAGTTACAAATGCAAGTGGAAGTTCAGTGCTGGGCTCTAAGATGTCAGATGTTATCCAGAGAAGGGTATGCATTGTTATACTGTGACTGTATTTTGATGATCTTACGTAGTTGTTCACATTATTAGTCTCTGATCTGATCTGTCTTTATATAATTATTTTGACTCTCCTGCTCATAGCAACAAAATGAAGGCCAGCAATTTGAAAATTGTCGTGGGCTTTTTGAATTTGCCTATTGATCTTACGTTAGGACCCTATACTTCTGTTGTTTGTGCTTGACACTCTATCTCTCTATATATAGGATAAAATTTTGTGTTGCTTTTGTTGAGAATTTTTTTGTTATTTGATTCACTCTGCAATGTTACACCGTTGCTCTCCATCTATTGCATTTTCTACCTATTTTCCTAAGAATTTGTCACTTGAAAGATGCTGTACTCACCAAATGGAGCCTTAATTCCTAATGTTTTGTATTGGTTGTATTTCATTTTCCTTTGTTTATTAGTTTATTATGGCTTGTATTTGAATTATAAAGTTATGCATTATAACTTTAATAACTGGAGTGGTGATTTTATGAATGATAGAGGTGTTTACATGACAAAGTTTAGGGAGCAGTTTCTGATAATCATACATTGGTGGCAAATTCTTTTTCCCCCCTTTTACTACCAACTATTTACCTGGAAGTTCTCTTTTTTGCAGTGTAAGAATGTTGTTAGCAAGCTCCAAAGAAGAATAGACAAAGAAGGGCAACAAATTGTGCCTCTTCTAACAGATTTGTGGAAGAGGATTGATAATTCTGGTTACATGAGTGGTGCTGGAAATAATCTTTTGGATTTGCGGAAGATTGAAATGCGTGTTGACAGGTTAGAGTACAATGGAGTAATGGAGCTTGTGGTCGATGTGCAATTTATGTTAAAGGGTGCAATGCAATTTTATGGGTTCTCACATGAGGTATCTATGATTTCTCATTCTTTAGATCACACACAATGAGAACTTTTTTTTTTTTTTTTTGGGAGAATTGCATTGAAATTGTTTCTGGAAGCAATTATTCAGTGGCTTGATTAAGTTTTTTGTTTTAGCCTCTTATATAGGTGTATGATGCACGGAAACTTCTCTAAATAGGTGTTTCCACGTTTCGGAAACGTTTCCGTAACGGAAACTTTAAGAAACTCCTCGGAAACGTTTCGGGGCTGTTTCCGTAAATATGTAAATATGAAAAACTAGAAAACACGTTTCCAACTTGAAGAATATATTCTTTTAACATTTTCCTAAATAAGAAAGGAGAAATTAAAAAATAATTTTATATTTTTTTAACTAAACAAATTAATTTCTATAATTATACTATTGCTTGATAGAATAGATAAAATTTTTAAGATCTATAAATAAAATTTATATTTATATATATTCGTATTTTTTAATATTTATTTATATACCCTTATACTTTTAATATTTTCCCGTTTCTGTTTCCACGTTTATTTGTTTCCCCGTTTCTGTTTCTGTGCTGTGGTTGGTCTTATTCTGCGCTGAGCTGTTCTAAGCCTTTTTTATATGTCTGGTTGGTCTCCTTTGAAACATCTTTTGACTGAAATTGCGATCATGGAAAAAATTCTGTTATGTCAAGCACTTATAGAGTAGTGAAATATGTCACTTATATTCTTGCATCTGGCTTAGGGGTGTAATCGAGCCGAGTCGAGTCGACACACTGCCAAGCTCGAGCTCGACTCGACTGTCAAACTCGAAGCTCGAGCTCGAATCGAACTCTCCTTTTTGAAGCTCGAGCTCGACTTGATTAAAGAATTCATATACTCGAGCTCGACTCGGCTCGACTCTATTAATTAATAAAATTTTTAAATTTTTAAAATATTCAAACTCGACTCGGTTAGCAAATATATATTTATAATTATATTAAAATAAAGGGTAAAATAGTAAATATATCAAACTCGACTCGAACTCGATAGGCTCGATTTCGCGAGCCTATCGAGTCACATATTTAGGAGCTCGAGCTCAACTCGATAGTCTACTCGAGTAGCTCGAGCTCGAGATTGACTCGACAATAATCGAGGCGATTTCGAGTTTTTTTCGAGTCGATCCCGAGTAGCTCGCTAGTAGGTTTGACGGTTACACCCCTAATTCTGACTAGTTAAGATAGATTGTACACAAAATTGGGCCAGGACTAGTGCAAGTTATTTGCTTAGGATTCTCTCCTTGATTCACCTCATTTCTGTCTTAAAGTGACTTCCAGAAACCATTTTTGCAAATCTTAGATTTTTTGTTATGCCTTTAGCTTCCTGACTTGTTCTGTAAATCAAATTCCAACTTTCTTCTCTTGCACTGCATCAGTTAAACAAAGATGAATGAGGTGACCATCCGTAGTTTTTCATCTATTACAAACATGAATTATTGCCTCAATACCCAATGTTATGATGCGATGTAGCTCCAATTGCTAACCCTTAATAATGGTTTGAATCTCAAGGTATATTTACATCATGCAGGTTAGATCTGAAGCAAGGAAAGTACATGATCTCTTTTTTGACATCTTGAAGATTGCATTTCCAGACACAGATTTCCGAGAAGCCAGAAGTGCACTCTCTTTCTCTAATCCGCTATCTACCTCCAGTTCTGCTCCATCCCCAAGACAGGCAGCTATGAACCAAAGCAAGAGACAAAAATTAATAAATGACGTAGAACCAGACAATACCACCCATAAGTCAATCCAACGAGGATCAATTCCCACTGGTGATGATGCAAGGGCGAAAGTACATTTGCCAAAGGAAACAAGGCATGGAACTGGAAGTGGTAGTAGCAGAGAACAATATCTTCAGGATGATTCTCCAGTGCATCCAGGGGAGTTGGTTATCTGCAAGAAGAAGAGGAAAGACAGGGATAAGTCAGTGGCAAAGTTGAGGACTGGATCAAGTGGTCCAGTCTCTCCCCCTAGCATGGCTCGGAACATCACAAGTCCAGGTTCAGGTTCGGTCTCTAGGGAAACAAGAATAGCCCAGCAGAATTCTCATCAGCAAGGGTGGGCCAACCAACCTCAACCAGCAAATAATGGTCGTGGTGGTGGTGGTGGTGGTGTTGGAAGTGTTGGTTGGGCAAATCCTGTAAAGAGGTTGAGGACAGATGCTGGTAAAAGGAGGCCGAGCCATTTATGATTTTTGTTCAAGGATAGTGTATAATGGGAAAAAAAAAAAGGGGTTATTGCTATTAGTTGAGAGTGTATTAGTGGCCCTTTGTGGTCTGTAACAAATGCAGTTAGCTATACTGTTAATATAGTGTAGGTCATTTATCCTCCATTGTATACTGCTCCTTCCATGATTTCGAAAATCCAATAGTTTTCACTTCTGCGTCCTGCAGTTGTACTATTACGCCTCTGCTGGACTGTTCCATTTCTTGAATTATAGAGGTTTATACGACGGCTTTAACACACACTAGCACGCATTAGCATTCGCTTAGAACTGATAATTTACGCACGCGTTGCTTGCATTGCAGAAGGAAATCCCAGCCCTCAAGGCTCTATGTTCTGGAAGGTTGTTATAAATGTCGTAGCAACATTGTAATTCTGATGATGGAATTTCATGATGTTGCTCTTTCACACTGACATGACAGATTCTCTCTCTCTTTTGTGTAAACTTTTTGACTCAATTCCTGCCTGTTAATTGGTTTGTTATCTCCGACACAGATGTAGCTTTGGCATTTCAAAATACTAGAGAAATGCTGATATCTTAGGAGGAGCTCCAAAATCCCCTCCCAATGGTTATCAGACATCTATAATTATACATGCAAGCATCAGCTTTATTAATAAATAAATACCATTACAGGAAACAATGCCAAATAACATGAAGCAAATGATACATTTATTTACAGAGGATAATAAAGGAGAGGCCAGGAAATTCTTTCTTTTCCTGCCCGGTACACTTCATTCTGTGATCTGGGGTTTGATTTCACAAATCCTAAAAACATCATTTACACAACATGCAGTTTGAGAGGATGAGCTGGGAACTACTATGGATCTGCCTGGCCAGCCATTTCCTCATCTTGAGAATCATACTCATCATCACTCACCTCCTCATCGCTAGCATTTTCTTCTGGAGCAGCCCCAATGTCTTCTGGCTTGGCATATTTCTGACAGTATTCTGTTTGATAAGCCATTAAAGCAGGGGTAATGTCATATTGGCACAAATTAATCTTATTCTTTAATCGATTAGAAAACAAAAGGTGTAGTAAAAATTGTAAGAAACATTAATCTTAGGATTTAAAGTTCATCAATGCCTTCTTTTTTTTCTCAAAAAGAATGGCAATGCAAACAGCTGTTTTCTGCAAAAATGTAGCCACTCAGCTGCAATTTTTAAGAAAGAACATGGAAACAAAACAGAAACAAAGCTCTGCACAAATATATATAACCTATATGATGATGGAGATAAACCAATAATGGTAAAATAATAGGCATATCTCAAGATTTAAATAATGAATGAAGATTTTGCTTGAGGGTCCTTAATAAGCCCCCTAAAAACATTAAAATCCCACCTTAGTACCAACTAGAGAAGATGAAGAAAACATAGAATTATTTGTATCAACGGGTGACCAGGGGTAAGTTTTTTTTTTTGTCTTCTGAATATGTTGTATTGTACTCAAATAAAAATTTAGGAAATACAAATCAGGATAAATGCTTACATCTGATTACAAAACAAATGCCAACTACTAAATTTGGATGCTAACCATGAGACTCATTTTTCCATAAATGCATAAAAAGGCAGCATCACTTCTCATCAACCATGTAAATGTGACATTCCCAAAGTAATTATGATGAAGAGGACCAGCAAAAGCTCGTGCATGCACTACTAATTAATCTGTTATGAATGGATATAAGCTGAAAGCAAAAATTGAAAACTTTCATCTAGGTTTGCATTATGCACAATGCCAAATAAAAAATCATAACTCAGCAAAAGGATAGCTACCTTTAACCCTCTGTTCATAAGCAGGCCGGTCACGCATCATCAGAGCTGCAGCTTCTCCATTTAACGGGTCTGATGGGTTAGGATACAGAAGAAGTTGCGGTAGAAATACTTCAAACACATTTACCAAATCTGGAGAACATGAGCACCAAATAGTTAGGCATGACGGATCTCAAAATTGCAACTTTAATATTTATCTCAAAAAGGCATAACGAAAGATTTTACCGAACATGGGACTCCATGTCTGATTGATTACATCTAAACAAACAGAGCCGGACCTTCAAACAATATCAAAAAAAGATATTAAGCTTTAACAAAACATTGCTCCTAAAAACATTAAAACTGGGCGATGAATTAAATAGTGAAAAATCAATTTTTTGGTTCTAAAATCTAGTTTCTTACATTTCATCAACATTTGGATGGTAGATCTTATTAACAAAGCCAATTGAGGGAGATTTATAAGGATAGGCATCTGGCAGTTCAACTCTTATCCTCCACACACCTCCATGATAAGGACCTGCCATAGTCCATGACACGGACGATAAGAGTACAAAGACTCTTAATTTTTTCAAGCACTAAATATACGCAATTTACTACTAAATTTGTTAAGAAGCCATTAACAGGAAAAAGTTCTAAAAAGAACACAGTAAATGCAACATGAAAAGGGGAACAACCTGAAATAAACTTCTTTCTATGATCAAAAAGACCATTCAGAATCTACCAATTGCATAAACTAACGGAATGAGAACTAAAACTACTCCAAAAATCAAGAAAATATTATTATTTAATAACTAGTCTTATTGATTAACAACCTCAAGTAACTATCATCCCTCTCCAACAACTATAGATTGTTAGCATGGCCAAACCAAGGAATAATCCGATCAAAATACCCAGAACCAAAAAAAAAAAAAAAATCAATCCTCTTAAAACTCAAGCGTTATCAAACTAAAAAACTGGTAAAGAAAATGAAACTACAATCTTTGAAGCAAGAAGAAAACAAAAGAAGATTACTGTCATTGGGTCCAAGAAAATGAACATAGAACTCTTGCATGCCATCATTGATCATCTCAACTTTGTAATCACTCATCATCCTAAACAAACCCAGAAATTAAAAACCCACATAAGAAAAACAGAAAAAAAAAATTTTAGCAAACAAAGAAAGAAGAGAAGAAGAAGAAGAAATTAAAGATAAATTAAAAAGAAAATTAACAGTTTCATCAAGTCCATCTCTCTGCGTTTGCTTGGGGAAGACATGATTAATTTCTTTCTTGAAAGTTTTTTTCTTCTCACAGATTGAGAGATGAGGAAAAAGAGAGAGAGAGAACAAGTTTAGTTTCTTGTCCAACTGAGAGAAGCAAAGCAAGAACCGTTCGGACGCAAGAACCTGCAATAATATTAATAATAAAAGTGGCACTGGCAGGATGGATAAATAAATGTCGACAGAATTTTAACTTTGGAGATTCTACGGACTCTCTAATTTTATTTAGTACATATAATATAAAAAAAAATTATTTATATATACACTGCATATCCGTAATGATAACATGTCGTCATTAGATTGGTGTCCTTCACTACCTACACCGAATTTTATTTTGTACTTAAATAAAAATTAATTTTATCATATAAAATTAGTTGATAAAAATTATTTAAATTTAAATTTAAGTTGTGATACATGAAGTCACATTAAGGTAGTTATTAAAAAAATTTTACTATTATTATGAGATTAATTAATTTTAGATAAGAAATAATACAATAATTCATTTGTGTCCCGCAATTATTGGTTGATATTAAATGTCCAACATTTCTTTGTATTTTATGAACTTGCAATCCATTATATGTATGTTTGCAATTGCAAGTAATGCCTTGTAACACTTACAAGATTATTCCTCGTTGAAAATAGTGTGTTTATTTGGGTTGGAGTTCACCAAATTTGCAAGTATTGTGAAGATTCCTACATTAAGTGGGCCCATTTCAATAAATTAGCACAAATTTTCTTTATTGGTAAGCTTGATTTTTATCCTTTGAAATTTTATCCTATCCTTTGTCTAATGTAGATCTCATACACCCATTAATGGTGGTATGGAGCTTACTACAAGAGGAGCCTAAATTTTTTATCCAACAAGAAGAAGAAGAAAGAAATTCAGTACATGTCATCCTCCATGAAATGTAGACCGTCCAAAGTGGGGGAAATGCATATAAAAGACTAAAGTCATGAATGAGTCTTATCCCAAACACAGTGAATGGGCGGCCAAGATTATTTTTGTTAAAGACAAGTTACAAGTTGATGTTTTCTCAATCACTTTTTTTTTTTTTTAATTTATTTCCTGGGGGTGTGTAGGGTATGGATTGGTAGGTTTTATATAATTAATAACTATAGTAGAAAAAAATATGCAGAGAAAAAGTTATGAGTGGGTGAAGCACAATTTTCAGTACTTAAAATGATGCTTTCTATTTTCTAAGATCTTGTGCCATTTTCTCAATTCTTTTTATCACATTGGTGATGCTAATCTTTTTTCCTCTCACATTTGATTGAAAGTTTCAATGTATTGTCAACCACTAGACACTGAAAATGTGGGAGCTTCCACCAGTAGCTCAAATAATAAAAGGTGTAGATATTTAATTAAGAAAATTAGGGATCGAACTCTCTATTCCCTATCTTTTCTATTTGTAGTGTTAAAAATTAACCACTTAATCTATATAAAAAAAATTAAAAATGGTGCATTAAGGGGGAATGATGTATATATTCCCATCAAATTATTTTGTGAAAGAATTCAAATAATGAAATTTATTTATTGAAAATTATTATCTTAAAATAATCAAATAAAAAGATTTTGTTCTTCTTTCTCCATTGTAAAAATTATTCATTTAGCTTATTATTATTTATTAATAAAACTGAAACCTTAGGAAAAAAAAAAGTTTGCTTTGGAAAAAGTTACATTATAGCATATGCCTTGGCCTCTTATGGTCAACCCACTCCTTTACACTAAACACACAACTCCCAACTATGCGTAATTATAAAGTGTTGATAGCTGATTTCCTATTTTCCAAGCAAAGTAATTCAGCAATAATGGAGTAATTAAGAACCATGAGCGTATAATATAAGAGCTTCTTTACAAGTAAAAGAAAGGAAGGCAGCAGAGCATACGGCAGACATAATTGACCACCGAAAGGAAGAAGATGTCCGTCCGTCTCCGTCCATCCATCCACTAACATTTCCACACACATACATTTCTCTGATGCGTTGCATTTATAGATATGTAAGTATATTATACAAAAGCAGCACGCAATCTTTGCGACCTGAATTTGACATGTCACATGGCTAACAGATTTGCTTCAAAATTCTTAAAAAAACAGCAAACCCAAGTCGGTTTGACAATCCACATGAAAAAAACTAGTGCATATACGGTCTTTATTGTGCCACCTCTTTCTAATGGTAATGGGGGTCAATATTTTACTATATACTTAACTCCAACGTACTTCCCATTGAAATTAGTCCTAAAAAAAAATTATGTAGGATGGATGATAAATAATCAGAGAAGTATTGGTAATAATAAAAAAAAACAAGTATTTGTAATAATTAAATAAAAACAATTAGGTAGGCCATAACGGCAACAAAAACAAGATTAGGGATGTGATTGATTGTAGTTTATTTATGGGTGTTATTAACAGCAAAGGTACGATGGTGACAAATTTGCCATGGATTCTGGAGGTAGGTTCGCTCCTTTCGATTCCATGGGTCCGGCTACAACTTGAGCCTGGAAAAGATGCTATGCTATGCTTGAGCCTCATTTTGAGCCCAAACTCTTATATTTAACTGTTATATCATGTACTTCTATTCATATTACAATATGAATTTACATGTGCGAGATAAAAAAAAATATATGTCCTTATTCTTTTTTTTTATATAGATTTATTAATTTTCACATGCATGTTCGATGAACCTGTAGGTGAAGATCAATGACCTGCAGGTGAAGATCAATGAGTGATCTATTAATCTTCACCTACAGATCCACTGACATCATGTCTTCTTTTTATTCACTTTGAACCTCTTTAAATGCAATCTTCAATGGATTTGAGAAGACTCTCCATACTTAAACCCACTTTTTTTAGTCCTCCAATAACTCATATAACATCTACAATCCAACAACAAAACCATCAAACACATTCACAACAACCACCTTCGTTTCCGTCACAACAACAACAGCAATAGAAAGCTTCGAATCAGAATTTAATCAATTGTATTTTTTTCTGTTCTTTCTAACCCATCTTTTGATTCTTCTAAGGGTCTGTTTGTTTAGGCTTAAAGTGACCTAGAAATGGAAATAGAAATGGGAATGACTCATTCCCATTGTTGATGTTTGTTTTGAATTAAAACCTATGAAGAATGAGAATTCATTTCCCTTGAAATGGGAATGACCCATTCCACCTCAAAACCTAGGTAATCAAATTTATTCCCCCTAAAACGCATTCTTATTTTATTTTATTTTAAAAGTGCATGGATATTAAAAGTCAAATCTAAACATTGTTCTGAATTAATTCACACGTTTTATACATAATATAACATATTGTCATCCATTAAAGAGTTTAAATTTTTTTATAAATATAATTATTTTAATTGTAAATTAAATTTTTTATATTCTTATTTAATATATTTTTAAAATTTTTTTATTTTAGGTCTATTAGAGCTATAGCTCGTAGCAACCTCAGGTAATCAATCAATTAAAAAAAATATGGATTAACCTTGGGCAATCAATCAATTTAAAAAAATTAAGAATTAATTTTTATTTTATTTTATTTTTTAGTTACTTGTTATTTTATTATTTTTTAAAAATATAAAACATTATGAAAAAAATAAATAGCATTCTGATTTCATTACTTTTAACAAAAAAACTTAAAAGGGAATTAAAATTTTCTAAAAAAAAAAAAGGAATTAAATTCTAATTTCGATTCTGATTCCGATTCCATAGTGAACCAAACAACAAATACAAATATCCATTCCCATTTCCATTCCCCTCCATTCTCATTCTCATTCCGGACCTTAAACCAAACGCCCCCTAAATATAAAGAAATCCTTCTTCATCTTTCTCCTCATGACTTCGATCATTGTTTTCTTGCCATTGGACCAAATAATATGAACCCAAAAACTCCTTTTAATTTCTTTCATTTTGCATCTGAGACTAGTTTCATTTCCCAGTAGGTTCTTTTTGCCTTCTTATTCGATTACTTGTTTCTTCTGAGCAGAGTCAGGGTTGAGCTTTTGCCACGAAGAAGACACGCAAGAAGAAGGAAGCACGAAAAAAAAAAATGAAAACATGACACAACACACGTGTAAAACCTAAAAGGCATACATTAGGATCCATGATATAATTTACGCCCTAGTAATTATTTTGGGCCCAATTCGCTACAGATTGAGAAAATAACCACTGAATGCATGCATAAAACGAAGGTACAAAAAATGAAGGTACAAAAAAGCAATTTTACCAATGAAAAAGAAAAAAGACCATTCTCATTCCATAGCATTCAAAAGCCATCATCATCGCATCAAAGTGTATGTATCCTTACTATGAGAAGCTACAAATTGAATCATACGAGAAAATGCTAGTTTTCTTGTATCAATATCCCTCTTTTAACTAGAACCTATTGAATCTTCACTGTGTTCCTAAGGCTTTCAGTTCGTGTTGCCAGTGTCATACATGAAGACCCAATCCAAAAAGATAAGGTGCAATATACCTGCATGCAACCTGAGGATATATGCAGGAACAGCACGTATCTATTGGAAACTGAAAGCATATAAACCAAAAAAGCATGTTAAGATCCACAAAACTTCTCGAACCGTTGCAGCTTGCTGCTGCCACCAAAATAGATGCCAACAGTAATCTCTGCTGAATTACCATTAACTGCAAGATTTTAATCACAAAACTTCTGTTTTCTGAGGCACCAAAATAATTTCTGAGGTGTTATGCCGAAGTGATGGAAATAGCCAAAGATCATAACGGAACAAGGATAAAAACAGCCATGATTGTACGTATGTAGCTCACTAGGCAATTCACTTCCACCAACATTTAGCACCATCTACCACTTTTCCGAGACTTCTTTGCAGAATATAAGAGGAAGCCTGGTGATCTGGGTGCTTCATGTCCAGAACTATTGGTAACTGCTCCAGATTCTGATTCATCATCATCATCATCATCACTATTAATAGTATTTGGAGTAAACCTGTTCTGATGTGCTCTGCGCTGCATGAGAAATACATTGAAGTAATAGCTCACAATATCCTCCTTCCCCTTTTTGGGGAAAAATTTGACTAGCTCATCCCAGAAACAAGGATTTGACCGCACTATTGCTTCAAACTTCTTCTCGTCTTCTTTTGTCCAATAAAACTTAACATCCTCACCCATCTTATCAAATCTCCAATGGTAGAAAGCTACCCCCAATTCACGCTTCAGTCTCATTCTTCTCTCAGTGGTATGAAACCTGACACATTCTGCAGATTTTGGCACTTCACACCCACATAAATCTTGGCTTCCCTTACCAATAGGTTCCCTTTCAACAACAAATCTGTTATTTATTTTTTCCAGCGGCCAAACACGTGCCCCACCCCACTTTGAGTCACTTTCACAAACCACACCAGTCCATTCCGGTACTTCAGCCTGAAAATCTGGCCCCAGAGGAATTGGTTTTTCACGTGGAAAGTCAAGCAGTGAGAGTTTAGTAGAAGAATCATCATTATATATCCCTCTCATGCTAGAGTCCGAGTCAGTTTCCGGGGTTAAGGGAGATGACTGAGACTGGGAATGAGACGATGTTTTTCCAGATAGCAGCTTCCTGCTGCATTTTAACCTCTCTCTGAAGTTGTACATGGATCCAACATTATCATCGTACATGCATGGATGCATCTTCCGATGTTTCTAGAAAGTGGAAAAAAAGAAAATGGCACAGTTTACACATTTATTTTTCTTCAATGTAACAAATCTACAATATCCTTGATTCACCATCAGGTGAACTATGACAGCATTTGCAGGGGATAAAATTATTCAAAGATGTATGGTTGAGGTCAAGTACAAAAAGCGCATATGACATGTAACCATCATGGAAACACTTTCCTTTTTGGCCTAATACTTAAAGTTCGGACAAATGCAAAGTTTCACCCTTAAATTTTACATAATTAACCTTTGACACTATTCAACTTTTATTATTTTCTATTCAACCTAAAAACTTTTAATTTGAACATATTTAATCTCTAAGATACATGAAATCAATGTATTTTATTAATAGAAGGCTAATATGAACAAAAAAAAAAACTCATGCGTATTGAAACAAAGTTTATTATGATTGGAAAAGAGTTTTTTCGTTTTTTTATTTTAATTTCTAACATTATTTTATTAGTTTGAAATTCATTGTGAGCATTTTATGTGTTTAATAGCATTTGTAATCAAATCCTTGTCCATTATGTTATTGCATGAATTGAATAGAATTGAGAAGTGCAGTAAAATAGGTTCAAGGTAAAAGTTCAAAAGTATTTAGATGTCAAAGGTTGAATCGTGTAAAGTATAGATGTGAAACTATGTAAAATAGGTTAAGGGATGTCAAAGGTTAATCGTGTAAAGTATAGATGTGAAACTATGTATTCAGCCCATAAAGTTTCCCTTACACTTATATGAAAAAATATAATGGCATGACAAATTTATACTTGAACCTATTGCACCCTTCAAAATGTATTTATCATATCAATCAAATGATTTATGAACTCATTACAAAGCTCAACTTAGATATATTTTCATAACTTTTGAACTCCTAGCACAACTTAATCTTTAATTATCCTATTAATTTTGAAATCATTTTATCCGACTCATTCTTGTTGAATGCTCTAAATCAAATGAGTTAACAAATTCAAGTAAAAATCATTCAAAAGTGCTTAATTCAAATAAAAATTAAAGGCATTACTTTCTTTAGAAAAAAAAAGGGGGTAGAAGATTTATGCATTAAGCCCCTATATAGATATTTTTAACCTTCAAGGAATCCTTTGATACACGTGTATATGAATGGAATTAAAAAACCGTTAGATTAAGGCTAAATGCATAGCTTCACCTCTGCACTTACACGATTAACCTCTGACACTCCTCAACTTTTATTATTTTCTATTCAATTTTTAAACTTCTATTTTGAACCTTTTTCACTATTCAATTTGTACTTTTTGATTCTATTTAACTCATACAATATCAAAAGCGGATAAAATTTTAATTTCAAACGATTTTAAACGCATAAAATACTAAAGTTAGTTTCAAAACAATATAAATAGAATTAAAAACTAATATTAAAAAAGTTAAAAATTTTTTATTTTTAATTATATTCTCTCTTTTATTAAAC
>CATIWK010184912.1:0-44724 GCA_949634005.1 Mallotus japonicus
TAACTTTATTCTCAAGCAATGGGTAAAGACACAAGTACCTGCACAGTTTCCTCGTATGAGAAAGCAGGGTCATTTTTCATTTTCTTTTCCAAGAAATTGATAGCCTCTTGTTCCTTCAATCCAGCACTTGTAGCCTGCAATGGACATTAAACCAAGTTCTTTGGGCACAAAGTTGTCTATGAATTTCACTCAAAGGTAAGTTAAAATATATCATCAGCTCAGAAATCAATATTGTTTTACATAAGAAGAAGCATCCTAAATTGCAATATTCACTGTTTGAAAAGATTAGTTCACAGAAACAAACACCTTAATACCGGTCTATGGTGAAATTAGTACAGATTTGAATTTTTCTTCACCTCACAGTTCATGTAGGCTTCCACAGACATATTTGTTCAAATCATATTCAAATTTTAAAATGCCTAGGATTGACGTACAATACCCTACAGGATCCAAATAGGAAACTCCTACAAAACCAGATTCTTGAGAACCTGGAGGAAATTGAATTCCATAGTGGGGGGATCAAAAGCATGATCGATGATCACAGCATCATTTTGCTTCCAAGGTTTCCGTCCCAACTCTTAAGATGAATTAGTGCTTCAAATTAAAGACATGCTGATTCAAAGATTATGGTAGTGTTATCTGTGTGTCAGTGTTACAATTTGGAAACAAAATACAAGGATAAACATCTCTAAATTAATGCATTGTGGTAAAAAAAAAAAAAATCAAATCGTCACCTACCTTGTGACCATAAAAGTGGCCAGCAGGATCACACTTGTAAAGTTGAGGCCCATTCTCCTCATCAATACCCAAAACAATAGCAACTACAAAGAAAATGCAAAGCCAGAAACATGTTAAATGTAGAATGATTAGCAGGAAGAAGCAACTGAAGATGGTTAACATGTGTACAGAATACATGTACAATTGCATCTTTACACACCCATCTGTGTATATGCACAAATGCAAACATATTATGAATGATAATGAACATCATCATGTAAAGCATTAAATCTTATGAGAAAGCAAATAGCAAAACCTGCAAAGATAATAAAGACACACCTACTCCAAGGGGTCTCATGTAAGCATGCTGAGTATAAACCTGAGATTTGTCTGCAATCCTACATAGGCAGCAAATAGATATATGTGTATATATATATATATATATATATAACCTTTATTTAAGAAAATTTGGGTGCACTCGAAACAATAAATCCATCCACTTGATTTCAGTCAAATAAATTAAAAATAATTGAAAATTAAATGAATACCATCTGGCCAATACATCAACAGGCATTTCGTATCCACATCTGAACCGGAACTCAGCTGCCTCATTCCTAGCTTGTTGCACCAAAGTCCTTGCATCAGCTGAAAAAAGTAAAATAAGTTCCAAGCTTGTAAACCCATAACCAAAACCAAGGTCTAAAATACTTAATTTGATGACTATGAATGCAATTACCAGTCAAGCCAGTGGCCAGTAAACCAAGGTACTTAGTAATAGGGAACAGGTGGGTAACACTAGTGTGATCCAAAAGCTTGTCCTGTTCACCATTATCCAAGATAAAAACCACCATTAATTGCCTGATTCCATCATTACTTAATCAAATAATTAAAAAAACCACCAAACTAGAAATCGAGATAGATCAATCAATCAATTAATTAAAGGGGGCACTTGCCGGAACTTTCTTTTGAGTGACAACACAAACGGAATCTTTACCACGAACTCCGATTGAAGTAATTGCAGCTGCCTTCACTGCCTTGAATGCATATTCTGAATGCAAAAACAAAAACCGAAAGAAAAACTAATAAGTTTACAACTTTTATGATAATAAATTAAAAGAAATAGATTAGATTAAAGAACATAACATACCCACTTGAAAGAGACGACCTTCAGGGGAGAAGATGGTAATGTGCCGATCGTAACCACCTCCACTTCCTCTACTCATTCTTCCCCACTTTTTCTTTCGAATTCTATGTTTCTACAAAATCAATGCTAAGCGAAATTTGGCTTTGATTTGATTTGGTTTTTAAACTTAAGATCTTTGCTCAGTGACTCGATGAACAAGAAAGCTTTTTTTTTTTTTAATAAAAAAATTGTCTAACCTGTCGTTGAACCTTAAACGACGGCGTGTACACTGTATAGTTAAATTTAATTTTGTGCCGGCCAGCTGTTACCGTTAGCTGGTAACTAACAGCTGATACTGATAGTTGTTTGCTAATCAATAATAAGTGTTTGGTTAATTTCTTACGGCTGTTGATGTTTAGTTATTTAATGATCAAAATAGTCATCAATTAGATTGTATATATATATAAAGTAAATTAATATAATATAATTAATTATTAAATATAAAAGATAATTAATTATTAAAATATAAAATATATAAAATGTAGTCGAAAATACGTATAACATATATGATGTCCAAAAAATTTATTTTATTTAAATTGAATTATTTTATATATATATATATATATATCAACAAGAAATACCATAATTTAACAAAAACTCCAAAAATATTGAACAAAATATTATTTAATATTAAAAATAATATAATTCAACAAGAACTACCATAATTTAACAAAAAAAACTCCAAAAATATTTACATGCAGCTTCAAAAGTGCAATAATTACATAGCAGTCCGAAGAAAACTCCGAGTTTAAACCCATGTTTCAAATCATTTTTTGTTGCCATTTCATCACAAGCCACACGGGCAACATCCAATTCTCCACAAGCAACAAGTCCAGCAACAAAAGTAGTCCAGGACTAATTGGCATTTTGTCAAACACCTTACGCCTATAATCCAAATCACCGCACTTAAAATGAAGATTCATTAGAGTATTATGCAAAAAAGTACTATCTTTCCAAAACCCAGTTTTAATTGCAAACCCATGAACATCTTTTCCTTTATCAAGAGCAGAATAAGCCAAACAAGCTTTCACAACAAAAGGAAAAGTGAATTTATAGGTGAAAAGCCTCCGCAATTCATGAGGTTGTAAAGAAGAAAAGCTTCGCGGGCACTACCATTATTAGTATATGCTCTAATCTTTGCAGTCATATTACAATCATGCACTCCCGTTATTAGTTTTACATGTCCAGTTTTATGATTTTTCTGATGACCATCGATTTTTGAATGCAAGGTTTTCATAATATAAGGATGTTTCAATAATTTTATTTTAACAACATAGAGCTGTTCACAAAAAGCTCCAAATTGGAGCTGATAGAAACTGCACCGGTTAGGATATTGAACAACTAACAGCTCCTCTTTAGAAAAGTTAACCAAACATCTTTTATTAGCTGTTGGGAGCTGAACAGTTAACAGCTGCATCCCAACAGCTAAAACAAACACCCCCTTAGACATCATCAACTCAGAAGCCAGAAGCCAGAAGACACTACACTACAGTTTTTTAGGCAGAAAGGATAGGATAGCCATAGGATAGGATGTAAGCAAGCAAAGCAAAACAGCGTAACCTGAAAAACCAGAAGCTTTGCTAAAAATTGATCAATAAAGCAAGTAAAATTACAATGATTTCAATGAAAGCTCAAAGAAAGACATTACACAAGGCTAATTTATTATCCCTTTTCCAGCCACCATTCTTTCTTTTTAACAAGGTTTATGATGGATGGCTGCTATCATCTAACTTATGCTCATAACACATGCTCAACCATCCCCCACTAAGTGTTGCAGTTGCCTCCCCTACCCTCTGCTGTTCGCTTGACGAAATTCTTTATGTCAAAATCATTGCCATTGGTCTTAGTGATGACACCCTGCTCGAACAACACATATCATCAGACATAAACTAAGTAAAACCATTAAATATTATGAACATTTCAGCAATTTTCCATGGTGGGTCGTGTGAAAAGAAACAGACCTTTTCTGTTATGATACCGCTAATCAGGTTTGCAGGGGTAACATCGAAAGCTGGATTCCATACAGAGATCCCAGATGCAGCAACTTGCTCTCCAAGTCCTCCGTGTGTATTTAATAATTCTTTAGGTGATCTTTCCTCTATGACAATTTGTTTCCCGGAAGAAAGAGATAAATCAATGGAGGTCAGAGGTGCAGCAACATAAAAGGGGATGTTGTGATGCCTTGCACACAAGGCAAGGCTGTAGGTTCCAATCTTGTTAGCAGTATCTCCTGTAAGTTTAGTTTACACATTAGTGAAACACTTGAGAATTAAGACACAAATGCAGATCAATCTTTTTTCAGTTAATTACCATTCGCAGCAATACGATCTGCTCCAACAATCACAGCACTCACTCTATCATCTTTCATTAGTGCAGCTGCAGCAGAATCTGCTATAAGAGTAGCAGGAATTTTTTCATGCACCAACTCAAAAGCTGTGAGTCTGGATCCCTGCAGTTAGGATTGAAAGTTATAATGAATGACTGAAAAGCATATGAACCTCACCAATCTCTATCATTAGACAGCTTGTGATAAACAATTCGTGATTGATTTTAGACGCCTACATAAAAATATTGAACACACTGGCACATCCAAATGCACCCTATAACACTTCGACACAGCATTCCCACCCTCAATAATCAAGCTGGTATAAAAGTTGATTATCAGTAGCGAACCAGAAGGTGGAAAACTATTTGCACGTCTGAACCATGTGGAGAATGCATAATTTACCTTAAGGATTCACAAGTAACCCCCAAGTTTCACACATGCATACTCTTTATGACTTTTTGTTAGATCATTCATTGAACAAGCAAATTTATCATGAATATTTATTTGAAAAATGTTACAAGAAAAAACTCACTTGGTTGAAAGGACGTGTTTCTGTGCAATAGGCTCTCTCTAACACTCCTTCAGCATGAAGTGCTCGAATGACACCCAGGGCAGTACCATATCCAGCTGTTGCAAGGCTGCCAAGACAACATTGGAATCATAAACAATTCTTCCCCATTTCTTTTTCAATCAAAAAATAAATTCTGGTAGAGGAAAAAAAGGACAATGAGAAACACAAACACATAATGGAAAAAATAAGAACCTGCCAGTATTGCAATGGGTTAGAATAGAAAGCCTCTCAGGGTTTTTCAATTGGTTCTGAATAAACCTTGCTCCATGTGACCCAATTGCTTTATTTGAAGCAACATCATCTTTGAGCATAATTTCAGCAGCTTCTATGTAAGCCTATCAGATTGATAATGAAAATAATACAACGGAAAATTAGAATTAATACATTTTGACATCGAATAACACCTAATTCATAAAACCGTGCGAAGATGACCAAACTCTAGCTACTGTAGATTTCATTTAGATGTCTCCACAATAAAGCCTAACATGGATTTCAAGCCGAACGTACACAACTAAAATACAAAAGATATTGCAGAGTAAAAGCATAATACCTCAAAAACACTCTTGGATTCTGAAGCAGCAGCGGCAGCTTTTGATATAACGTCTTTAAGTTTAACCGCAGCATCTGAGAGATTCACTGCAGTTGGTCGGCTGAAAAAACAAAAAAGATAATCCTTAATTCAGCTATGCTTCCCATTAGAAACAATTGAATTAACTACAATTTCAACAGTGCAAGCAATTAAGCAAACACTATAGCAAGTTCACCAATGCAAAGTATCTTTAAACAAGATTTACCCACATAAAGAGCGATTCAAGAACTTGAAGCAAAAACCAATAGACAAAAGCACAAATTACCTTGAAACAAGATATTCCAATTTCTGGAAAAGGAAAGAGGCAGCATCATTAGCAGTCCCATTAAAATCATCCAAGTTGAACACTTCAACAGCAAGAGAAAGAGCTGCTGCAATAGCAATAGCAGGTGCTCCGCGGACCACCATTTCCCGAATAGCAGACCTGAAATTTAAAGTCAAAATTTACATATTTCACAAAAAAAAAAGGAAAAAAAAAAAGAAAAACAGACAAACAATTAAATTCTTGAAAAAAAGAATCATCTTTTCACTTTTTTTTTCTTTTTTTTTTTTTTTTTTTGGTGTTTTGTCTTAAAGAAAGGTTAAAGAATAGATTACCATCCATCGGACGCGTTTCTGATATCAAGATATACAGTCTCAAGAGGAAGTTTTCTCTGTTAAACAGCAACCAAAGATTCGATTTTGATTAAGAAAACAGCTACCCAGATTAAAAAAAAAAAAAAAGGCTAAAGCTGCAAAATTGATTAGAGAAAAAGAGGGGACCTGGTCGAGAAGCTGAAGCGAGCCGCGGTTGTAGCAAATACATTGGAGAGTGTTGTCAACTTCTAAGTCAGGGTTTGCCATATTGACTGCTGCAAATTCGCAAAAGAGAATATATTTTTGAACTGCCCTTGTTTTTGCTCTTGTTTTTAAGACTACAGTTTATACATTAAGTGACGAATTTTGGGCTGCTGTTGTGGGCTGGTTTCATGCCGCCTTCGACTTTTACTGCTATGTCAGCTCAGACTTTAATAATTACAGCATGATTGCAAATATACCCTCAATTAAATAATTACTACTACTATATTTTTTTTACCAAAATTAATGCTTTTAGTTTAGTTTGTTGGAGGTTCAAATGCCCCCTCCCCCTCCAAACTCCCACAAATCCCTTTGGTCAAAAAAAAAAAAGTTTAGTTTGTTGAATGCATTTGTTCTTCAACCATCACAGCCATTCTCATCATATTTCATTGGTAGGATAAAATTAAGAGTAATGACCTAAAATTAAATATGAGCAACTTTGAGTAGGACTAAAAGAGTATATTATTATTGGAAATGTAAAAATTGCCCACAAAACTGGGGACTTTCAAAATGAATCGAAATCCTTGGCTTAGTAGTTTAATCTACTAATATAATCTAAGCCTACAAAACAAAAATCCCAAAAGAACTAGCTAATCTAGTCCTACAAAACTAACTAGAATCCAGCAGCAGCCTCAATCATTCAACATTCAACATTCAACATACAGCATGCACTGCTAGAGTATTGACAACATCACTAGCACAGCTTGTAGATCCAAAAACGTCCTTTGAAACTTCAATTTCACATGTCTCCTTCCCAATGCATGCCTGCAAGACAACAACAGTATAAATTGATTAATTAAATACAGCAATTAGTATTATATGTATGGTTGATCAATGATTATATTTAAATAATCACCTTTTGTACAATTGACACAGCATCATTTGATCCTTCACAAGTTCCTTCAACAAAGGAACCATTTGCTCCTTGAGGATCACCAAAACTAGCAAATTCAACTGCTGAAATGGGTTTGCCGTTGCATGATAGCTTTATTGTTTCACCCTCAGAAGCACTCCCACTTACTTTTCCAACTGTAATAGTTTGGAAGTTAACTCCTGCTGGATTCCCACCAAACTCCTCAAATAGGACCAATGTATTCACATCATCTCGAAGGAAAGAGCGAGGAACATGGTACCTATATTATATCATATTATATTATATATTAAGTATAGCAACAAATTTGACATAAAAAGGTAACAAACTATACTCAAAACAATTTGCTTTACCATCTTTGCGTTGGCTTTCCACAATTGGTGACACATTTGTTGTTGTCATAAGAACCCCTATAGTCACAAGGATCATTGCTGCAACCATCTTCCTCAGCAAGGTAACTCGGCCAATATCTCCCAAGGTTGTTGCCATTAACCCAAGCAAACCCTTTTCCCATTCCTTGCAAGTCCACTACGACTGGATCGTTACCGAGAGGAGCTTTGAAGGTTGTCTATAAATTATAAAAACAAATATTAAATGCCAAAAACTAACTCAAACAGATGCACTTACTTTCATATACAAGTTGAATTAAGTACCTTGTACCAAGTCATCATCCTATTAGTTGGAAGATCTTGTTCTAACCATTTGAAAGAATGGGGCGAGTTGGTACTATACAATTCGTTGTCAAAGCCATTCAATCCAACATTGTATGACCATTTACGTGATGATAAATCCTTGATAACTTTTTCATCGCCATTTTGTCCAATTAACTCCACGGGACCAGGAATTCCACTTTTTACCACATCAAAAAATGGTCCATAATTCTATGATAATAAAATAAAAATTAACCATTAGTTATAAATCATAATGTTAATATATACTTTAGTTAATATAAAATTTAAAAATAAAAATAATAATAATAATTACATACCTGGAATCCAACTGTAGCACTCAACAAGCTGATTATGTTTCTTCCATGTTTCAACTTAACACCCTTTTCGAATACATAGTTGAAAACTCCATATTTAGCAAATTGAGAGCCTAATATAAGAATTAAAATCACAATTAGTTTCAGAGCTTATATTCTAATTGCAATAGAACTATAATTTTTTTTAAAAAAAAAAAACACATGATTTATGTACATACCAATATATTTTCCATTAACATATGCATGGAGGACGTGACCACTAGCATTAACTCGAAGAGATATATGATCACCATTCCAGATTGGATCATCCTTATTAATATGCACACTATTTATCACAGAAAAAAATTGGTAAGTCATAAAATAAAACGCAAGGCCAAAAGATAATGACGTTGAGAATATTACCTTGTCATATACCAAAGATAGTCACTGGCATCATTAGCTACAACTTTTTGATCAATAAGTTGATTGGCATGAACATGACCCCTCCCTAAACGTGTCTTGAGAGTGTTTTCTGACATCCATGACCATTTAAGAGAAGAGGGTTGATCCTGAGCTTCATTCTTTTTCTTCACCATTATTGTAGTTTGAGTTTTCACCTATATATAAATAAATACATATATAATATTGTTAGAGATTTCAAGAATAAAAAACTTAATTAAAGTCAATCAATTATTTGCAAATTACCTTAGCAGTATTGTATGCAACGTTCTTGCAATCGGGAAGAATGCTAACTGACCATGCAGGAATGATGTATTCTGTTCCTTGAAAGACAAGGGTAGCATCTGATGTTTCATTTGCATTACCAAAGAAACATGCTGATTCTTTTTCAGTTGCATAAATAGTTGCCTATCAAAACATACATCAAATGCACATTTCATATTTTTCAAATTGCAAATCCAACAATTATATTATCAAAAAAATTAGAGAAAAATCACTTACTGTAACAGAATTATCATAGTCAATACTGGAGATATTGCCATGAGTTAGAGTGTATTCTATAGAATGCAAAACATCATGAAGCTCCTTCAAATGACCCCATTTTGGTTGATTTAAATTTCCTGTTAAAATTTAATGTCAAATAAAAAGCAATAATTCATACCTAAAAATAAGAATAATATAAAATTTAAATTTAAGAAAATACCATATTCATCCAGAGGAGCATCATAATCATAAGAAGTAGTGATATATGGACCACCGGCTGTTCTTCCAAAATTAGTACCACCATGATACTAAAAAAAAAAAAATAGTATTACTATCATGATTCGTTAGCAAGAAAATAATTTTGAAATGTAAGAAAATAAATTATTTTTTATATGGTCCATCAATTAGAATTATATATGTATCAACTTATGAATTTTTATTAAATAATATATTAAAATGGATTTAAAAATTACGAAGTTTAAATTACTATGGACCAAAATGGATTTGGGAGACACTAAATATAAATAAATAAAAGGTTATTTTCTTCTTGAACAACATAAAAGGAAGGTTAATTATTTACAGTTACATTATGCAAATAAACACTAGCACTACTACTACTGCAAATGTAACTAAACACTAGCACTACTAGTGTATATTAAATTAAATTTCATCATGCAAGTGAGAGAATAATCAAGTTGTAACTTCTCTTTAAAAGCATCCTAAGATGCGATGTAAGGTTTCTCAATGTAACCATTTTAGAAAATGTAAAGCAAGCAACAACTCATTAGTATTAGCTAAAAAGCTCGTTTTAGAAGCTCCATATGTATAATGTTGGATATTAATATAAGCTAAACATGCACATGTTTACAAAGGCAAGTACCTCAACTTCTTCCCCTTTTTCAGTGATCTTAACAAGTTGGATGGAAAAGCCTTAGAAAATATTGGAGATGAGCTGTGTGTCTGATGTAAGGTTGAGGATGATATCCATTTATTATTTCATTATGTATGCTATGCGTCATGTTCCAGAAGATTACTAGACAAGTGATGCAGGACAACTAAGTGGTTAGAAAATTTAGGACTGCTTGTTTTAGGTTCTTTTCAAATTTAGTGTCATCATGATGATAAGAAAATTTTATAAATTCTCTTATTGAATCAAATTGTTTGAAATCCTACGTATGGCTTTATGTGTAGGTTGGCATTCTTGTTTGACATCCCAAAATGCTAATGATCTAAGTATTTGCAAATTCATCTGGTTGCTTTATAAATAATTACTAATAAACGAAAAAAAAAACTCACCATATAATAATTTTGGAAAGTGCCTCCAAGTTGATAAAATCTAGCAACAGCAAAAGCAACATCCTCAGCCGTCCTGTGAGGATCTTTACCACCCCAACTCTTAAACCAACCGGTCCAATTCTCAGTCCACATTTTTGGGCTATTTGCATCATTAGGTGTGAATTGGTCACAGTACCAACCATTGCATGTATTAATCTGAAATTTATTTTAAAAATAATTAAAATTCAACCACATACAAATTATTTATATTTTTCAATAGATAAAAAAATAGAAATCATACCATTGGTTGAGGAGCATCACTTTGTTGGCACATAATCCATGGAATGCCAATGTCAAGTGAATCAGCCATTTTAGCACACCAGTCTAAGTACGTCTTTCCTGCTACTCCATATGATGAGATTACGTTTCCATACTCATTCTCAACCTATATATATTATAGTATGCATGTTAATGTTAACAACAATAGAGAACCAGTAAACACATAATATATTATATATACACACATTAATCACATTATATTCATTCTCAACCTATATATTATGGCATGCATGTAAATGTTAACAACAATAGAAAACCAGTAAACACATAATATATTATTATATATACACACATTACACGCATTATACCTGAGCAAGAATAATTGGACCTCCTTGAGAAGCAAAAAGATTTTCATCTTTCATCATGTCTACTATCAAAGTTGTAAAATTTTGCATCTCATTCATAAACACAGAATTTGCAGTACGCAATTCAATGCCAGGCAAATTATGTAACCACATTGGAAACCCTCTAAAAAAAGAAAAACAAAAATTAATAAAAGATTAATATGTATTATTAGTTTGTATAGAAGAATTAATATCTAATATTTAATATGTCATTAATTACCCATAGTTCCATTCAGCGCAAACATAAGGTCCAATACGAAGAACGGCATATAAACCTTCAGCTTGGATGGTTTTGATGAACCTTACAAGATCAAGATTGCCGCTAAAATCATATTGACGACGAGATGGTTCATGTGCATTCCAAAAAGCATATGTTTCGATTGCATCTAAACCACCTTCCTTTGCTTTTCTTATCAAGTCAGGCCACATCTATTATTATAAAAAAAAAAAGGCAAAATAAAGTTACAACTAACATAAAATAATTAAACTTACAATTAACATAAAACAATTAAAAAACTCAAAAAATAATTAAGTACATACCTCGGGTGTGCTTCTTGGATAATGAATGGAGCCTGATATCAGAACTCTAGACTTACCATCAATTGTAATTGCTCTGCCATTGTGTGACACAAAGGATGCAGAAGCTAAGCTCAAACAACAAAAGAGAATTGCTGTTAGGAATTTGCAAAAAATCATGTTGAAAACTATAGAAGATTGTGTAAACCGTAGCATTAGCTACGCTAAGACACACTATTTATAATAAATCAAGAATACCTAAGCAGATGCATCAAATTCAAACTGAAGATATGTTATCCAACTTAACTACGTACAACTACAAAGTTATCCAAATTGTTATGTATCATTTATCTTCATATCTTACAACTAAAATCATACGGAGTAAAGAGTAGTTTCACAGTCATCTTATTATTATATTTGCATTTGACCCGTTTCGTACGGTCTCCATACAAACATGAGTCCTATATTGGATTCAAAAACGTCAAGATACGGCATCGCTTCCACACTTAAAATAAAAATTATTTTGTTTTCAAAAAAAAAAATAATAAAATAAAAATTATTTTATTAGTATTTAAACTTATTTTTTTTGCAATTTTGTCTTTTTCTGTCGGCCATCCCTCTTTATTCCTCTCGCAAAAATTCCTTTCTTCACGATTTTAATTTATTTACAGATTTGATTCGTGCTTAATCAGGTAATTATTTTTACTTTGATGCCCCCGCCACTCTCTCCGTTTTCCTCGATTTTTCAAAGTAAAATAAGAACGCATCAGCTTCTTGATCAGGATCTCTGTTACTGCTTTTTTTTTTTTTTTTGCATCTTATCTTTGAAGCAGTGTTTTCATGATATTAGACTTCTTAATTTTTTTTTTTGGGAATGTCCAAAGATTAAAATAGAATTTTTTTTGACTGAAGACCTTTTTGTTTTGAATTTTCAATTTCAAATGAAGTAAAATAATTGCATGAGATTATAAAATTTGATTACCGTTTGACAGAGACTAAAGAAACCCAATTGATTTGGCAGTATGTATGTGTATAATTTTTGACGAGTTGGGTATGGTGTAATTTTTATTGGTGGCAGAATCAGGATGAAAGGAGGAGGCTTTTCAAGGTTCAGAGGAAAAGAATTTCCTTTTCTTTTTATTGTGGTACTGGGGATGACAATTCTCATATGGGCATGGGATAGGACCCCTTTACTTGCTACTTTGCTTCCGCCTAAAGAGCAGCTGCAGCTATCCCAAGGTTTGTTGCCAGTTCTTTTTACATTGATGTTGCTGTTTTCAGAATTTTTTTTTTACTATATGTATTGCTTTGCTGTATTTGATTTAGACCGTTTTAAGTGGTTGGAGGAATACCATTCGAGATCAAACCTTTTGTTGTCCATTTATATGTACGATTGATACTGATGCATTTTCTATTCCATAGAATTCCTAGCTTTCTTTTCATGTAATCTTTGCAATGTTTAGATTTAGAATTGTGTACTAGGCAAGCTAATGGGCAATCCTATTGTGATCTCAGTGTCTTCAGAGAAAAATTTGACTTCAAGCACTGGTGTAAAGGCTGCTTATCAGAATCCTCTAAGCAGCTATGCACCAAGAACTCCCGTTCGGGAAGAAGGTAATGTGTTGCTTTTTTTTTTTTTTTTTTGGCACTATTGTGATAAAAAGATTGGGTGAAAAATTTAAAGCTTGTTTGCCCTGTGATTTTGCTTAACTTGTTTGAAGTCTGTTTTATATCATAATTCTACTTTTGGCTATATTGTTACTAAGTGGATTTTATATATGCCTCTTTCCAAGTTTCCATTTCTTTTGTCCTCCTTTCTGGATTCTCTATGGAATGTTATTGGATTTTGAGGTTATTGTCATAAGTCATGGGATGTATGTCACTATGCAGAAACTCTTTCAGGTTCAGAGGATTCAGAAGCAAAAGATAAGCTGATTGTGGAAGTTGGAAAAAATGGTTCTTCTACTGTTACAGAAACAGAAGCAAGACATAACCAGAATGTAGAAGAAAACAGTTTGGATGGAAAAGAAAAGACTCTGGATTTGACAGCAACAAAAAGTTCTGCGAATACAAGCTCTTCTGTAACTAAAACAGATGCTAAAGACAATCAGGTGGTGGACTTAGGAGAAAACAGTGGTGCTCAGAATTCTACCTCGTCAGAAGCAGAAAAAAGGCAGAAAATTATAGAAAGTGATATGAAACGAAAAGATCAACTTCCTGAATCCGCAGCACCAATTGGCCCTGCAAATGCAAGCTCTTTGCTGGGAGATCAAGATGAGAAGAACTTTACAATGATTGTGACTAGTCAAGGTAAATTATGTTTGAGTGCAATGTGATTTATTCATGTTCCTGAATTCTTGTCTACATTATACAGTATACTTGGGTAAACTTGAAGAGCATCTGCTAAGACTATTGTGTTATATGTTTGCTATCTTACATGAATGGCATATATACTTGGCTACATAGACAATTTGCTTCATCACATTGAGGACATATATATGTTTGCCATATTTACTTGGTTGGCATTTGAAACTACTATTTGACATATTGGAAGAGAATTATTTTTATTTTCAACAACCACTTTTTCAGCTTTTGCCTTCCTATTTTGGAGGCCAGTCTATACTGACAATCCCAGACTGAAAATAATATTTTCCTGTTAAAGGAATTGCCACAGTGGCCCTGTGCGTAAATATTAGCTGCGTTATGGCTGTTCCTTATTAACGGAAAAATGAATATCCTAATGTCTTGAGATGCTAGTTTTCTTCTGATATACTTCATCATTAATTTGCAATAAAGATTCTGTTCAGTGTAGTTCACTTTCTTGTTCAAGTTAGTTCCCTGGCGAAATAACTTCAAAACAGCTAATACAATATCTACCATGTATGGTATTACTAATCAGCGGTTTTCATTTTATCTGATCATCACTCCAGCCTGTAACTACACGAAAGGAAAATGGGTCATAGATGATAGCCGGTCTTTGTATTCTGGATTTGGTTGTAAACAATGGCTGGCACAAATGTGGGCCTGTCGGTTGATGCAACGCACAGATTTCTCCTATGAGAAGCTAAGGTGGCAACCAAACAATTGTCAAATGGAAGCATTTGAAGGGGCTAAGTTCTTAAAAAGGTACTACTGCATTTTATTATGAACATTTTTTATAATATGCCCAACTTTTCCATGGTTGTTCAACATGGTTATGGCATATGGGGAGTATGTTTGAATTAATCCAGAACCCACTATCTCAAAAAACCAAACTAGCGCGGACATATACCTGTGGATGCAAATGTGCCCTACTAGGAGCTCACTTCAGTTGATCATGATCAGCACTGTCGTGCAAATGATTTCTTATTCTTTGCATTAAAATTATATCACTTTTATTTGATATATGAATCAAATTGACACTTTGCAGGATGCACGGAAAGACTCTAGCTTTTGTTGGAGATTCATTGGGAAGACAGCAATTCCAATCTCTGATGTGCATGATCACAGGTGGAAAGGAAACTCCTGATGTACTTGATGTAGGAACAGAGTATGGACTTGTCAAACCTCAAGGTGGTGTCCGACCTAATGGATGGGCTTATCATTTTCCAAGTACCAATACTACTATCCTTTATTACTGGTCAGCTTGCCTTTGTGACTTGGAACCTATGGATATAAAAAACCCAGCCACTGATTATGCCATGCATCTTGATCGGCCACCTTCATTTTTGCGTCATTTTCTTCACAAAATAGACGTCCTTGTTCTCAACACTGGTCACCATTGGAATCGAGGTAAGCTTAAAGCAAATCGCTGGGTCATGCATGTGGGTGGTGTGCCTAACACCAATAAGAAGCTGGCAATGATTGGAGATGCAAAAAATTTCACTATCCACAGCATTGTTGATTGGGTGAATAAGCAGCTCCCAAAACATCCACATTTAAAAGCCTTCTACAGAAGTATCTCACCCAGACATTTTGTTAATGGTGACTGGAACACTGGGGGGAGCTGTGACAATACAACTCCTATGTCTGTTGGAAAGGAAGTATTGCAAGATGAGTCTAGTGACTATAGCGCTGGCCATGCAGTTAGAGGGACTGGAGTTAAGCTCTTGGATATTACAGCTTTGTCCCAACTGAGAGATGAGGGCCACATATCACGATATAGCATCACTGGCTCGAGGGGAGGGCAGGATTGTCTACATTGGTGTCTACCCGGTGTTCCTGATACATGGAATGAAATTCTTTTTGCTCTGATAAATGACATGTCGCATGTGCAGAATGAGTAATTGTTGACAGATACGATATCAAAGATGATTGATTGATCATATTCTTTTATGGCTTCAGTAAGGAGTGCCATCATAACCATGGACAAGGCTCTAGGATCGGTGATGCCATTGAATTTGAAATTGGAATTTATGATTCAGAACTTTTTGATTCATGGAGAAGAGGTTCCATTTATCAGTTCACATGGTAGGCCGTTCTTGTTGCATAGTTGAAGATTTAGCCTCCTGAGGTTTATAGCTCATCTGACAATAATTTATCCTTGTAAATGTGTCGTTTTCTTATAGAAATAAAAACTACGGGATAAGGTATTGCTCCCTATTTTGTTATCAAACTATGGCATTTTTGTGCAATTGCTTCAAAAGTAGGGAAGAGTGGAGTGTAGGAGGAAGAAGAAATAGTATTGGGAATTGTTTTCTCCTTACTAATGTACAACAACGGATAATCGTACAAATACAGGCAACTTCCAGCAATATATACTTATATTTATGCATTCACCATATGGTACTTGCTTTTTTTCATATATATGATCGTGCAAGTTGGCCTATCTAAGCATGGTCAAACATGAGAAATCGCATGGTATAGACCTCGTTGGCATAGCCTTTTTTCTTTTTGGCCTGTGTAGCCGGCCATGTAACATGATAAAGTTTTTTATGCTTGTATAACAATGTACTAAGTAGTCTTGTGTAGCAATGGGGAGTTGAGCAATCTCCTCGATGGTGTCATAGCAGCTGTTCGTGTGCAGTTCTCACGCGGAATCCACTCGCACTGAGATTGACAAGGCAATTTCCACACCACACCCTGAAAACGCTCGAGGAAAGTGGCGATAATAAGCAATCACAATATCTTTAATGGGCCTTTGGTGCCTTGTTATTTTGTTTCTCTTTGGTGCCTTATTTGATGGGCACACGTGGGTGTTTCATATCATCTCAACCTTAACAATGGTGTATTAAAGAATGCTGGTCCACTTTACTTTATTGGTTCTGGTTCGTAGCTCCTAACTGTTGAACCAAGCAATCATGTCAAAATCACCAGATAATAAGCCCCCAAAAGCAAAAGGGTTCTTTTCTTTATCGAAATCGAGATGCAATCTTAATGATAAAGACTTCCAGAATGGCGCATATCATGTTTAATAAACAACAAAAGATTCTGTCTTTACGCTCCTCTTTTATAACGTTTAACACCCTGTCATTTTAACGGTAACTTTTTCTTTTCTCAACTTCCATTCGCAACTAAACTACCTGTCTCAAGCCGGCATTGCACGTGTCGTCCTTCTATTGGCCAACATGCCTAGCTGGCTCAGCCCAACCCTAACGAAACAGCTAAGAAAATAATTAATCATTTTAACGGCTCTACAGATTCAAAACCACCCAAAGTAAAGTTGCCATTTTTGCAACAAGAAGGGAAAAAATATATATATATAGAAGGCAAGAAGAAACCAAGCTCAAGAGTGATTCTTTACTGCTTATACACGATCAAGACGTCGCCTTTTTCACTCTTTCTTCTTCAAGAACTGGAATTTAATTTTAAAAAGATCGAAAACAACTGGTCAATGGCAGAAGAATTCGGAAAATCCGTAGAAGATGGAATCAAGCTATCAAAACGTTTGTACTTCGGCAAAGACAGGGCGGTGGCGCCGCCAAAACCGGTGGTGTTTATGGAGAAAGCGCCGGAGTCGTATCTACCGACGGCTCCTATGGTTTACGCAGTGATTTCAGATCCGGCTATTGTGGATAATCCGGATATGCCTAGTTACCAGCCGCATGTCCACGGCAGGTGTGATCCACCGGCGCTTATTCCTCTCCAAATGAACCGGATAGAACTTGAGGCTGATTCTTATTTGGATTCTGTTCTTGTTAGCATAAGTGGCTCCTGGAGGGTCCACTGTGTAATGGGTAGCAAGAATTGTGATTGTAGGATCGCTATTCCTATGGGAGAGCAGGTGTGTTTTTAAAAATTAGTTCTCTTTTTCTCCAAAAGGTTTCCAATTAATTAATTTGTTGATTTGTGTTTTTTTTTTTTTTTCAATCGAAAAGTTAAAAACTTTAATTTCATTTCTTTTGAGTTTGCACTTTTTTTTTTTTTCGTTCTCAAGCAAATACGTTATTTGGCTAACAGGGTTCAATTCTAGGTGTTGAAGTGGAGGTTCCTAGAAAGTCTTATTATACTGAGTTGATTACAATGGATGATAAAAAGGATATGGAGAAGGAGTGCCGACCGGAAAATGGAGGCTTTTTGACTTCCCAAATATTTACCCTCACAATACCAAAAGTGGGTACTTATGTGCTTTCCAAGTGTTTTATTGTCATAAAATTCTGTTGTTTTCTAAAGCATTTCTGGTTTTGATCTTTCAAGGTTGATGGGGGCTCTAGTATCTCCATTAAAGTTAAATGGATACAGAAATTGTTTTTTCGTGATGCGGAGCTATCATTGACTGTGCCATTTAGTTTTCCTGAGTATGTCACTCCTGCAGTAAAGAAACTACCAAAAAAAGAGAAGATACTGTTGAATGTGAACTCTGGTACTGGAACTGAAATTGTTTGCAAGTCAACTAGTCATCCTTTGAAGGTGAATCTTTGACAGAGTGTTCCTTGGTAGTTGGTATCGAATTTTGTTTCATGATATGCTAATATCTGATGTGATCAAATTTTGTTTTGTTCCAGCAATTAAAACGTGAAGCAGGGAAGTTAGGTTTCTTGTACGAATCAGAAGTTCTCACCTGGACAGATGTTGACTTTGCTGTCTCATATTCTGTAAGACTTGCGTCTTTTTAGGTCTTTGGTAAAAAATTTGGCTTTCAATGATGTGATATCCATGAGCATTTTTGGAGGCAATTTAATGTAGATGTGCACAGGAGCCTTTTTAATCATGGCATATTATACGGTCATTTAGGTTTCTTCAAGTCATATATTTGGTGGTGTGATTTTGCGATCCCCTTCTCTGCATGATGTCGATCAAAGAGAGATGTTTTGCGCCTATCTTTTTCCAGGAGATCATCTGAATATGAAGGTTAGTCTAGTATGTGCTCTATTTGTTATCGGATCTTTTAGTTTGACCATCTTTTTATTGTATCTGTCCTCACTTTAATCAATCTGATAGGTGTTCAGAAAAGAGGTAACATTTGTTGTTGACATAAGTGGAAGCATGGAAGGAAAGCTGCTTGACGATACAAAGAATGCCTTGTCTGGAGCTCTCACCAAGCTTGATCCAAAAGATTCATTCAATATTATAGCATTTAATGGGGAGACTTATTTATTTTCTTCATCAACGGAGTTGGCTACTGAGCAAACAGTTGAAAAGGCTATCGAGTGGATGAATCTGAACTTCATTGCAGGGGGTAGCACAAACATCTCTGTTCCCCTATATAAGGTCAAGGCTCCCTTTTGGTTTTCTGATCTTTTCTACACATATCCTGATATACATGCACCAGTGACAGATGTTAAACATTCTGAAAATATAGTATCTAGCGGACCAAGAATTTCAAAACAGTTGACAATCTTTCTGGTCTTATACACCATCTGATAGAGTTTCAAACTGGTGGTTTTTGGTGCTACAATTTAGATTGTTATGCATCTCTTTTGCATCCACGTGAGCTGAGCCCTTTTGGACTTGCATAACAAATATTCCTATATATCCTTCTCAAACACAAAAGTGAAAGAGTATTCAATTGTTCTTGCTTTCAGGCAATGGAGATGGTATCAAATACTCATGGTTCAGTTCCCACCATTTTTCTTGTCACTGATGGGGCAGTTGAGGATGAAAGAAGTATTTGTGATTCAGTGAAAAAATATCTAAGTGGCAGAGAATCAATATGTCCACGTATTCACACTTTTGGGATAGGTAATATTTCATTTTGCTTTTCCCTTCAGATGGTTGAATTGGTTACATATGACTACCCTAGGGACGAGGTTGTGCTGTATGTGTTGGTGGGAATTTTTTGGTTCCTTTGTGATTTACTTTTTACTAGTTTTGTTAATATTTTCTTAGAATTTTTATTATATAATTGTATGCAATTCTTTTTCCTTAAATTCGGGGTGCTGAACATTTCTCAGGTACCTACTGTAATCATTATTTCCTGCGCACACTTGCAATGGTTAGCAGAGGGCAATATGATGCTGCGCATGATGTAGGTTAGTTCTGTACTTTAATAAAGTTTTCCTTGTCTTGGAAGCTCGCTAGCAAAATTGTTCTTTTGTTCTTTCTTTTTGTTTTCTGTATTTCTTTGTGGAGGGGAAGGTGTGAGGTATACTCATTGTATTAACTTTTGGTTGCTGGATAGCGTAAGTTGAACTGAATGCAAAAGCTATGTTTTTTTTATTAATAGTACCTTTGACATTGTAAAGTTTGTTTGTTCATATCCAGATTCAGTTGAGACTCGAATGAGAAATTTATTCAGCCGAGGTCTGTCCACTGTTCTTGCAAACATAACAATTGATACATTGGATGATCTTGATGATCTTGAGGTATGCTATTGACATTCTTGGTTGAAGTGTGATTCTAGCTACTTGCTGCTTCCTTTTGTGCATTGATGGAATACTTCTCATAAAATGACAATGGGTATTTTCTGCTCAATCAAATTATAAAGGGCTGCTCCAGGATTGCCCAATTTTCTCTTTAGTAACTTTTCTTGATAGGAAAATTTGAATGTGCAGTTGTGCACCCAATGTTCTGCAAAGTGTGCTTATGTTTTCTCTGTTTCCTTTTTTTGTTTGTCACATTAACGGCTTCGCCAATTAGTATCATATTTATTGTAGCTTAGATATAATCATTCTGCTTTATTATGTAAAAGGTTTTATTTATTATTAGATTCCCATGAATTTAATGTTTTATATGAATCTGCTATCTTTCAATAGGTTTATCCTTCCTGTATTCCGGACCTTTCATCTGAAAGCCCCTTGGTTATTTCTGGGAGATATCGCGGAAGCTTCCCTGGAACTCTTAAAGCTAAAGGTGTTTTAGGAAATTTGAGTAATTATGTTGTGGATTTAAAGATACAAAGGGCAAAAGATATGCCTTTCGACAAGGTAAAGACACTTGTGAGCTCACTTTTCTATTTGGTTTCTTCTTGATCTTATCTATGGTCTTTGAGTCTATTGATTTTTGCGCATCTGATGTTATATATTACATTGTTTGAATTGTGTTCTCTTCATTCATAATTACTCCTGTTTCTCTGCTGAAAACCACTAGTAAACCGGTCAGTATTTTATATATTATCATATTTCTCCTGCTTGTGGTATTTGGTGGTGATCCAATAACAATAATCGTGTTTGTTGTTACGGTATATGGCAGTTGATCTATAAAGGTTTTGTTTTATGTTGTTAATATATTCTATCATTTACAATTGCGCTCTACACATTCTGTTGTCCTGCATCATTTAATTTACATTTCAACGATAATATTTAGTAGTTTGCATAAAAAAGTTGGCATTGCATTTCAAGTGTATTAGCTTTACGTGCACAACCTCTCTTCTGTAACAGATTTTTGCAAAGCAACAGATTGATCTGCTAACAGCTCGGGCTTGGTTTTCAGAAGATAAACAGCTCGAGGAGAAGGTCTGTTGCTGAGTTTATTTGTCCATATAGATTGATCATTGCAGAGTTCTGCAAGTGAAAATTCCAAGCAATTTAATGAAGTTGCTGATCACATCTGTTTATCGTAACTAAAAGTTTCCACTCACCAGATCCTGGAGATTTCTGATGCTTTTGTTTAATCCTTCTGCTAGGCTGCTAAAATGAGCATACACACTGGCATTTTGTCCGAATACACTCGTATGATAGTTCTTGAGACAGACACAGGAAGTCAAGCCACAGAATCACCTAGAGCACATAAGGTAAGTACTGAACTAGAAAACTGCAAGAATATTGCTGCATGTTACAAGCCACAGACATGAAAAGTCATTATGATTTGGAAACAAATAGTTCGTGCAACCTAAGCATAGTATGACAGACTTTGTGACTTCTATTTTTGCTAACCCAAGTGCTGACCGAACTGACTACAAATAATGGACTTAGTCTCTCTATTCGTAACTATGCTTACAAACTGTTGTAAATCTCAAATAGTCAGAATCAGCTATCCATTAACCAAAACATTTAAGTCGTATAAATGATAAATTGTAATGCAGCACCTCATTCCTTCTTTATTCTCTTTACTCTTTTTCTTATCCTGATAGTAAAATGCAATCTATAACCTTACAATTGCCATTCATATTTTGTGTAAGCAGTTTGTACACAAAACTGATTCTCCAAAGGTAGACTCGAAAGGCCGGAGAAGAATATTGTTACAGAACCTTGGGGTTGGATTTGGCAATTTGGCTGCTACTGTTGAAAATAGACCTCCGGGGGTTGAAGAACCAAAGTTACCTGAGGCTGCTGAACTCATCATCAAAGCAGCTTCAAATTGCTGCGGCAGGGTATTTGGTCAATGCTGCTGTATGTGCTGCATCCAGTGTTGCTCCAGGATGAACGATCAATGTGCAATAGCATTAACACAGCTCTTTGCTGCTCTTGCATGTTTTGGCTGCCTAGAATGCTGTTCCCTTTGCTGTTCTTGTAATGATTGACAATAGAAAATAAAAAATCCTGATCTCAGATACTTCTATCAAGCATTGTATATTTGTTACACGGTACATAATAGAGAATCATCCAAAGCATTTTGCTTCTTTTACAATTGTTGTCAATCTATTTCAGTCTGCCGCAGAACAGCCATTGTACAATAGTGCTGCCTACTGCAAGAAATCCTGCGATTGCCTGTTAGTATTCCCATATGAACAGCAAAATTTCTTCTCATATTTCATCTTTCATTTCTCTTTTTTATTATTTCAAAAGTTCGGCATGACTTTCTTTTCCAGTAAATTTTTCTCTGACATTGTCTTCCAATTTTAACTTGGTTTCTTCCTTGTCCTCTGTACTCCCTGATCTCCAGTGAAAGGTTTCCTGGATCTTATTCACACCCTTCTCCACAGGTCCTATTGCTTGATTTATTGTCAATACAACATCTTTTACAACCTGCTCCCAGAGGTAAATACATGAGTCCATGATCCATGAAAACTGAAATTCGCTGCATGTGGTGATGAAAAATACAAGACATACGGTTGCTGTTGCAGGGAGACTTACACATTGACCACCTTGAAGGACAATGTCTTGAACACTTTTGGTGACACTTGTTCCAGGAGCCTCAACCTGAGCTTCTGTCTTTTCTACCGCTGGTTTCTCTTCATCACCTTCCTCCAGCTTCATATCCAGTTTTGCTGTTTCAGCAGTGACTCTTCCATAAGTAGAAGCAGGAACATAATGATATGGTTCTGCAGAAAATACAAATATATGGGCAACGGCTGCAATGGCCATCTGCCAAGCCATAGAAGCATAAACAGTTATCCATATGACAACAAACTTGAGATGCGTTTTAAATTCTACTTGTCTGATACCACTCAATTCAACTCATCTAAACCTTAATTCAAAATTAAGTGGATTTGGCTATATGGATTCTCTTTCTCCATTCCACATGATAATTGGCTGCATCCTTGGAAAGATGTAAAGTCAATAGGTCATCTCTCACCAATTTATTTGTCTGATATGAATTGTAAAAATTGTTGTTTCCAAGATCCGGATAACTTACTTCTACACAAATCAAGAAATCTTGTAAACCAGCCCGAAATTTATCCTCATTGGGAAGAATGCCAAATGTGCACAGCAGAGCAATGCCCACATCTTGCCACCACGTAGCAAACACAATAGCCTTGAAGCTGATGAACTTTGCAAAAGGCTTTATTGGCTTAAGTCTTTTGTGCATTACGTTATAGAACTGCACAAGACAATATAATGCCCACATCTGACTGAAGTTCAGTACTACTGCTATGTACGGATATCTGAAACAAACCCAGAGTGAATCATCAGTTGGAGTCAGAAAGTTATGTTAGTGACAAAAACTCATGCAGAAGAACTTCTTTCCTCTGCCAACAAGACCTTTTTATCTGCATATGCAGAGGACTTCGAGCTGAAAAATGTATCAATGAAGTACATACCCATAGTACCATCTGAATTCTCCATCGCCATAAAGCCCAAAGAGCTCCAACATGAATGCCAAGAATGCACAAAAGGTCTTGAGAATCATCTGAACTAACTTGAAGCTATTAGAACCCGAACAGGTTAACAAGAAAAAAAAAATCAAATAAATGAAAATTGTAATGCTTACATATTGTACAAGACCGAATTTTTCAATTGTAAACACATCCCTTCCACCAATGTTCGGCCTGCAGAAAAAGTTGGTTAATGACCTACTTTGTACACCTTTATTCTCATCTGATCCTTCTAGCAATGTTTGGTTGAGCTGCTTTTGAGCTTCATGGTCAAGTTCTTCAATGACTCTCTTTTCTCCGCCTGGAATAATGTTTCAACACAAGACAAGCTCACATAACACTATTGTCCGAGGAATATCACACGGAAACAAACGGCTCAATAAGCTCTGACACAGAATTCGACCATTATCAAGCTAGAAGATTCAATAGAGTTTTTATTGCAAAGTTTCTTGTATCTGTTAACTTCCATCAATGCAAGTGTTTGAAAGATACATTTAATTAGATAGATATGGTGGGACTATTCTATTAGCTGATAGAGTAAGCGTATTCCCCAAAACAACCCATGAATGCAAATTAAAGCTTACCGAGACAAGCAACCAAGTAGCTTCCGAAAGCATACAAGGCAAATGCTTCATAGCAGTTTCTTAAAGTGTCACACACAAGAGACAATCTGTGATTCCATAATGAAATAATCTGCAGAAGCCAACAAGTCACAGAATTTGCATTGTAAATATTCTTCTTTCATTTATTTTCCTCATGCCGAACACACACCACCAGTGCTAAATTCGCAGCAATAAACCTACTGAAACTCGAATAAACCACGCAAGAGGTGCATAGAAACTTACTGACTCGGTAGCATAGACAGGAACCATGAAAACAACTGCCACTATCCATTTTTGTTCCTGGAACAAAGAAGTGTGTGGTCACAAGATCAAGATAAGAATCTTTCTTAACTATTAATCTACAAGAATTGGCACTAATATCAGAGTCGCTCAAGGAATAAAATGAACAAAGATAAGAACAAACCGCAGGATTGGTGTATGATCTGAGATGTTGGAAAATGAGGACAATAGAAATGACCAGTGCTACAAGGACAAAGCATCCTCCGGTAACAAAAGCTGGTCGATGCAAATCTGTATAAGAATCTTTATAGTCTAAGACATCAGTTAATGCCATTAAGTGGTACCAATCTCTACTTACAATATCAAATGTTCCTGAATACAAGAATTAGAAAGAACAAAAACAGCATATATCAAAACAAGACATGCAGTAACAAAACCACCCACTTCCTATATATTATGACATTTTAGGAAATATCAAAAACCCAGATCAGAAACAAGTCAAAAACATATTATAGCAATAGAAATCAAGTGTCAGAACTGGATCAAATGAATTGATCGCAGAACAGAACATATTAACCAACAAAATTAATTAGATTACTACAAGAAATTCAAATATATATTAATATATGTAATGGTTGAAAATTAAAATAAGAAATTAGAATTCAAGGAAACGGTGACAGGAAAATGGGAAGTGCACTGGGAGCTGCAGCCTGCAGTGACTCCACTGAGCAAGAAAGCAGAGATGTGTGCGTGGGCAAGGGCTGGTTCGTTGAGCGGGACTCGGGGCTTTGGCTTTGTTTGAAGTTGACACGTCTGCTTGCCATTAGACTTCAGCGATTATATGCATGCCACGTTTTCGCTAGATGAGAGGATACACTTTTTTTTCCTAAAAGGACTTCGAATTTTGTTATATTGCATTTGCACCCACTTGCTGTAAATCTGTAAATGATATGACCCAATTATAATCTGCTAAATTTATTATTATTTTTTTAAAAAATAAAAATAAATTAACTAAATTCAAATTACATAAGACTAGCTCTTTAAAACTTATGATTTATACCACTCCTACAAGTCGAGATTAGCCGGCAGAGGATGTTTTTATTTTATTTTATTTTATTTTATTTTTTTATTTTTTTAAATAAGGTTGTTCTTATTTAAACATCTTAAATTTGAATTGTGATGTATATAATCGAATCGAATCAAATTAATCAAAATTCAATAAATTCTTGGTAGTTTACAAAAATGAAACTTAGGGATTATACAATTCTATGAACAAACTAATGATTTTTAACTTGTAATTTCAATATTAATAATTTAGTTCTAAATGTATGATGATCCAAAATTTTTTTGCTTAATGAAATATGTATATATTCTTAAAATTTGTTTATCGTAGTAAGGTTTTCTTTCTTTCCTTTTTGAAGACAAAATGAAATATTATTAATGTAAATCATTTGTTAAAAGAATCATGAAAAGAGAGATGGAAGAAAAACTCATAGAAATAGTCATAAATGGAACAATTTTGATTAAAATAAATATAGATTCATTGAAATAGTCATAGTTGTTTGATTCGTAGATTTTCGAACAAAATAAATTTAGGCATAATTAATATTTAATAGTAAACATTAGCAGTGTTGCACAATAGCGCCAAATAATGAGTTTTAAACATGATAAAATATAATTTTAAATCAGGTAAAAATTTCTTCTAAAAGTAATTACTGAATTGCTGACTATGTATATAACAATTTAATGAGATTTTAGTAAATATATAAGTGACATTTTTATTTCGAGTTGGAGTTGTAGTGATGTATAAAGTTACATTAAATTAATTACTAAAATTTTTTTATTATTTTTATAATTCTATTTAAATTCAACTGAATTAATTTTTGAATGAATTTTAGATATTTATTATTCAAATAATATGTATGTATATATATATATATTTATGTATGTATGTATGTGTGTGTTATACATGGGGTAGTGGAGGCAACATGGTGAAGTCCATTTTTGGACAAGATGAAGAATAGTTCATAAGATGTTTCCAAAAGTAGAATGAACCAAAACCTTGAAAGCCTAAAAATGATGAAGAATACTTCATAAGAAGTTTCCAAAAGTAGAATGAACCAAAACCTTGAAAGCCTAAAATGAAGACCAATAAAAGTTTCGCTTCTGGAAAGGAGTTCACATGGTTGTCTCTCTACCCATATTTATATCTTGCATCTCGATGTGAAACTTTAGCTAACACCAACACCATGCCCACCCTTTCAATTTCCTAAGCTAACCCAACTCTACCATTTCTTTATTGTTTTCCTATATATATATATATACACACGCACACATCTTATAGTATTTAAAAAAGAAAAGCTGTATATACGCACAGTCCAATTCACTTTGGAAATACATGCAAGTGATGGATGATTTTTCCAACTACTTTGGACCCCATACTGTACATAATCTGTCACGTAATTAGGAGAAGCCATTGCTTGATCATAAGCAATTCCATGCACTAATATACAGATGCATGGCACTGATATATATAGATGGATGGGACGGACATATATGTGTTAACTTCTCTGTACTCAAGAATGTTCAAGGACCACATATGAGAGCAAATAGCTCCAAAGTAGCAAGCAAGAATTTATGTATTATAAGCTAAGCTAGAAGGATGACAAATGTCGAGCACATGTATACGATGCAGTTTTTCTTGAATCCAACGGCTATATATGGTTTCAACTGCTTCAATTAACAAAATTATATATTACACCTAATGGTTAGATTTGAATGATACAATTAAGTGTTTTGTTTTCATTGGACAACTATTTTACATTTATTTTATGTGTCTTATATCTAATCATAGGGTGTAATACACCCAGCTTAGGCAAGAATCTCACAAATTATATATACTCGATAGATGTGTGTTTGTGTAATTGAAGAGATTAACTTAGAGAGATGAGCAAAAGATCTGGGAGAATGTAACGGCAGCAATGTGAGAAAGATTGCTTAGACTATACAGAAAGATGGGTAGGCACTGGCCAGCCAATATATAGAGCATAATATTCAATTTCTATATTTAACGTATAGATTATAATAAATTTTTGTTTATTATTTCAATTATATTTCTCATTACATTTTTAATGTGTATTTGGTTCAAATGAATTCCATAAAATTTTATGAAATTCATTTGCAAATTCAAGTGAGTGTATTAAATTCAAATGAAAACTTTATAAAATTCATTTTCAATTCTAACCTCCTAATTTTGTGGAATTATTTAATATTAAATTTATTTTTATTGATAAAATGTGTTTGGTTCAAATAAATTTGAAATTTATTTGCAAATGAATTCTATTTAAAATTCATTTGGAAATAAAAAAAATTTTTGAATAGAATTGAATCAAATAAGAGGTTTGAGTAATATGACCAATGAACTATTTAAAATACTTTAATATATATTATAAATACAAATAATTTTTGAATCACTTAGCAGAGATTATTTTTGCTTAAACGATATTTCGGATTTAAATCGTGATATATACAATCATATAAAATTAATTATTAGTAAAAAATTTTGATTATCTTTATAATTTTATTTGAATTATATTAAATTAAATTAGAGTTTAATAAATTTTAAATATAAAAAAAATATAATACATTCAGGTTTCCAATATTATTATTATTATTATTATTATTATTATTATTATAGCTAAAATGATTCATCCTAGAAAGAATTGGATGTAATTCCCAATGATTTTTTTTCTTTTGTTTACAATTAAGAGGACATGAGAAATTAATTTGTCAGGATCAGACCAAAGCCTTAGAGACACGTGTTGGTCTGGTCCAAATCTAATATTCCAGTCTTCATGAGTACTTACAAACTAGCTTCTAAAATAATTTGCAACAACCCACTTGTGGTATGGAGCCCCACGTGACTTGAATGGACAACTTCACGTGCCAAAGTGCCCTATTCCATCCATGATACATACATTAATGCAACCATCCCTTCCACCTCCATCAAAAATGCTTTCATGTCCTCTGATAAGATCTTGCATTATGTTATATAAGACCTCAAATCTTGAGATCATGTAATAAAATTGTATATTTTTTAGTTACTATAATCAAAGACGAGACGAGCAAGTCTTTCTTTTTTTTTTTCTAAATAGGAAAGTTATAAGACCTAAGTGTTGATAAACTGCACAATAAAGAACAGTCATCTTTTTTTAAATTGACGACGGTATGATTCAAACTATGTATCTCAGTATGTTTTTGGAGAGAAGTTGTCACTTAACTATTCGCTCACTGATAGTCTTAATAAATTATTATTATTATCTGACACTATATAAAATATTATTTTTTATCCGACAGTATTAATAAATTCTACATTGTACAGAAACAGACGCACAATTATTTATTTAAAAGAAAAGCGTATATTATTCCACAATGTACAAAAACAGATGCATAAAGCGAGTCATATTTAGCAACATACTATTATTATCATTTTCACGTACATTTTTTTAATTCTACAAAAAGGTTGATTAACATTAACATGCTCAAACATTTAGGCACTGCAATCTAATAAGCTTTAACAACTTGACAATTGGGATTTGTGAGTATTATATATGATTATAGATGAATTTTATGATCCTCAATTAAGGGATTTGCAACCTATGTTATGCCAAAAGATCCTATCCGTTGAATTTAATTGTTGAGAAAATCTGTTGTTGTTGATTTCCATTTCCCTATTGATCAACACAACCAACATTTTTAGTATAGGAATGTAAAATACTACATCTCTGATGCTTGTGGACCTATATCCAGGGGGCTTTGTCACCCTCATATGTTACAAAGCTGAATTTTTAAATATATCCATATATTTGCATGAGAATCTTTTATCCCGGCAATCAGTTTCATTTCCAAAGCTCACAATTGCTGTATAAGAGTGCGGAATTGCAGCTAACTCAATAATATTTTTACAGGAATTGATTTCCCAATTTAAAGGAAATATATGTGAACATAATTTAATTTACACCAAGTTTAAATCAATAAGTAATGTTGAAATCATAAAGTATGAGCTGTTTTGTTAAGTAATATTTTAGGTTCGAGGTGTGAGGTATACAATTATGTTAAATTAGTTGTTAAGAGATTTTTACCACTTTTATAATTTTTCCGGAATCGAACTAAATTTATTAGAATCTAATAAACTCTGAATGCATAGCCATGCAAATATATATATATATATATATATTCAAGAAAGGTAGGGTCGGGATTTTTTCTTATTTCATGGGCACAAACGATCAGAAGCCACGGATTTATGTGCTCGAAGTACTAGAAGGCAGAAGAGAAGAAGCCAAAAGAGAAATGTATGTAAGAGATATAGTAGCAAATTTGTGAGGGAACATGGGAGATTTTGATGAAGTGAACTGGTGGTGGTGGTGACTAATGAGAGTTGAAGAAGGTGGCCGGTGGTCCGGTTAGTAAGGGACATTCCCACGGGAACATAGGTCTATATTTGTTAATCATATACTACTCGGCAGCCTGGCTCGTTTACCTTTTTCAGTTTTTATATTGCAACTCCTCCACCATTGCCAATTGCCCTAAGCTAATTGGTATCAAAACAAGGATTGGATAGAGATTCTTTTCACCGAAAAGGAAAGAAAAGAATATATTGTGGAATATAAAATATTCAGAATATGGATCACTCATCTGAGTATAATAAAATTGTCAAAGTATAATCCTTTAATTTCTTTACAAATTCTATTAAATAAATGCAGGATCAAGCTAGCGAGCTTTAAGTTAATATTTGATTTTTATGGTAGAATTTACATTCATAGATCCATGGTAAACCTAAACATTCCCTTTAACGTTGTAGTAGGGTTATTGGATATGAAGAATTAGCAAAAGATAAAGAAAGGGTGTATTATTATTGATAACATGTTAATTTAGAAACAAGAAAATGCAGCAATATATATATATACATATATAATAGGATAAAAAGGTGACAGACAGATGAGGAAAAGAGTGAGAAAAAAGGCGGCAAAAGTGAAGTGGTTTGGGAACTTGAACCAAATAGCTAGCTAGCATTGGCACTTACCAGCTTGTCTGTGGAATTTATCAATGCCTCAACTCTATATAACTTTGTTGCATCTGAGTTATTACTGGCGTGTGGGATCTGTGTACACCAAAACAACACTTTGATTTCTGCGGCAAGCCGACCTTAATATTGTCTATATCTCCCAAGGGCTCTTTTTTAATTAATCTTCACGCCAACTTCAACACACCAAATGAAGGTACGTAGTATTAAGTGTTCTTGTTAATTTATAACTTAAATTCTCATATGTACAAACTTTAAGTTTAGTGGGTATATAATTATATATAATAATAACATATACATAAATGCAGATATTCAGTTGGATGCAAAACAAACTCAATGGCAGACTTGGCAGCAAGAAACTTAATTCCATTTCAGTTAGTGGTCAGCTTTCTTGATCTCCTTTTTGTTTAATCTTACTCTATCTAATTAGAGTTTTAATCCTCCAATGTTGATTATCAACTTCAGACTAATATTATGTTCATTTCAGATCATACCCAGAAACAACCTCAGAAAGAAGAATTCAGTGATTGGCCTCATGGATTGTTGGCAATAGGTACATTTGGAAACAATGCCATGAAAGAGGAAGATTCCAAGCCTAACTTTATTCAAGAAAATCAATCACAAGATCATCTGGAACAGCTCACAGCTGAAGAAGTGCAAAAACTGCAAAATGAGCTTAACTTATTATTATTGCATAAGCAAGATGGTTCGACTTCTGATACGGGATCAGATAATAAGAATGAGGCTGTCACTGGAAATCCAAGCCTAGAAGAAGACCAAGATTGCCGCAGCAACAGCTTAGTTCTTGGCAGAGGGAAAGGAATATTTGTGGATAATAATACAAGTAATAATGCAATAAACAAAAAGTCATTGTCATTTCTCCTGAAGAAGATGTTTGTTTGCACAGGTGGATTTACACCAACCCCAAGTTTGAGAGATCAGATCCCGGAATCCAGAATAGAAAAGGTACATACATACATATTTAACTTTCTTTTTTAGGTTTAAATACAATGAAGGGCAATTAGCTCGAACCTGGATCTTTATCCAAATTGAGATATGCACTTATTGCCAAACTAAATTGTGGGTGGTCCTGAACATAGTCGTAACGTTCTTAATCATTTTTACGGATGGACTAATAAATTTGCAGATACTGAGAGCAATACTTCACAAGAAGATATATCCTCAAAATACGAGCTCAACTTCATCGACTAAGAAGTACTTGGAGGATAAACACAGGGCTATATCTGACAGTGAGGATGAGAAAAAAGATAATGGAAGTAAATGGGTCAAGACAGATTCCGAATGTAAGTTTATACATGATATTTATTTATAATGTGTTGTTGTGTATGGGTATTAATTAGTTTATAGGTACAGTAACTGACATCAATTTTAAATTGCAGATATAGTTTTGGAGATATGATTAATTAATTAATTAATTGCTGCTGAACATCAGCATAGATATCATATGGTAATACAGATCACATTCTTGCTTCTTAAGAATTATGTATATATATATAAGTTTGATCCAACTTTGACTCTAAGGTAAAAAATGTGCAGATACATTAATTATGATTCTTGGTTGAAGTTCTGTACCTGAAGACATTAAACAGTTGGACCTAATCATTGAGGCCAAAGGCTTGGTGCCTGCAATGCTAATGAATACTTCCAGGAATGTGATGAATATATGGCCCGATAGTTGTGGATGATTGGAGTGTACATGCATGTCCATACATATATATATATTTTACTATTGCCATGATCAGCCTTTGACACCTTTTAAATGTTTTTTACCATTGGTTGGTTGCGATAGCGCAGTAACAAACTCTTTCCCCTCTTAGTTCCATTCCCACTTCTTCAGTTCTTCTTGTTAGATGTTCTTTTTTTTTTTTTTTTTTTTTTAACCTGATGAGCTGAGTTTTGGGATTTTTGTAATCTTCTGCTGTCAAGGTACATCGATCTAATATATACTTTCTGAATTCTATATTTATTTTTCAGTTGTGATAGTTTTTTGTTACAATCAATTGCATTTGATATTTTCCTGAGGTCTATAATAGCCTCATTTGGAGTGGGTAAGGTGGTAACTGCTTCACTAAGCGGTAGGTTTTGAATTTGAGATCTCATCTCAACATTCAAGGAATTTATTCTTGATTCTTTGATCTCAAAATGAATTCATTGTGCTCTCCTGATTGATGAATCATGAATGTAATGGTCCACTTGATTTATACAAGTAATTTCTTTTTCGTTAATGATTTCTCTCGCTGCTCAATGACAAGAGCGGAGAATAAAAAATCCCTGGAGCCCTATGATTTTATAAAAAAAATCACTTCAAAAACAAACAGCCCCTGATTGCAGGGGCAATTTCATCCAAAAAAATCAATAAAAAAATGCGGTCCGCTATGTCAGCGCCCTTTCTTTTTCCAGCTCTACTAATAATTGTAATTGTTTAACAAAAACTGAGGTTCACAATAATAAATTAAAAAACAAATTGATATGTACTCAAAATATTATATTAAATTATTAAACTTTTATATTCCATATTAATAAAAACTTTTGTCTAGTCCGTGTTAGGACGAATAGTTTAATATATTGTCACGAGACTAAGACATTGATAAAAAATTATGAGTGTAATTTTCACTTTTCTCATGATCTCTCTTTAAAATTCCTAATATGAGAATAATATTTAAAAAAAAAACTTTTCAATTTAAAATAAATTCATTATATCAATTTTATAAATAATGCATCTAATAAATACCCACTCTATAAAGGGATCTCAAGAAGTTTTATTTTTGAGGCCTCGACCTAGACTTGGCCTCATTGTCACTGTGGTATTCATCTATGTTCTAAAATGGGTGATATCAAATATGCATATGGTGAAACAAATTTTATAATGAACAATGTTTTATGTCTCAATTAGCTACGTCATGTTAGTTGCAATATTTTGCTGTTTTATCTTTCATTTATTTTTATAAACAGTAATAATAATAATAACTAAATAAATAAATTGGTTATAAGTTATAGGTGTTTAAATTATGATAAGACGAATTTACCTAGTTAATTTAAAATTTTTAGATTTTATCATTTTAATTAATTGTTAAAAAATTAAAATTTCAAAAAAATTAAAATTTTAAAAAATAAATTTTGATTAAGATTGAAGGCAAAATAGAAATGATCCTAAAAGCATTTTTTTTACAACGACTCATTATACATATCATTGTCCTTTTTTAATTTTTTTTCTCTCTCGTTTGTTTTTTTTCCTTCTTCTTCCTTTGTAAAGCTTATATTTTTCTCTTGCTAATCATGTGGTTTTTGACCATTTTTTGGTGGTTTTTTTGGCCAAAAACTGCATGAATTCTTAATTTATTACGATCTTATGTCTACAATTTACATCAATATATATTTCTTTTTTCTTTATTGATATTTTTTTACTTCCTCTTGCTATATATATATATATGGTTGATAAGTAGTCGCCAGAGAATTCTTGATGCGAATACTGTTATAGAATGCTAACCAAAATTTGTATGCCATGACTCTTTAGCCATACAACAAAAATTGTCCTTAAAACCTAGATAGTACGAACATAGGGCGTACTTAAGATTACTTGGCCCTAGACAATTATTTTTAAAAGATATTAAATTATTAATTTAATAATTTTTATATATTAATTATTTTTAAAATAAAACAATGTTAAAATCAAGAAATTAAAAAATAATTTAGTATTAACATATAATAAATTTTTGTGAAACTTTTTTTATTGAAAATCAAAAGATAGGAAAATTGAAAATTAAAAAAATTATGTAACAAATAATTTGTCCAAAAAAATTGAAAAATAAGGTGATACAACTAAGAAAATATAAGAGATAAAAAATTTTAATATATAATATTTGTATTTTTACAAATTAATTAAGAATTTTTTCTTTAAATTAATGAATATAATTAATAAAATCATGACAAAAATGACATTTTCTATTAAAATTGTCACTTTATTATTTCATTTATATTTTTCTTTTATCACCGTTAAATAAAATTTATTTCACATATTTAATAATAATTATCTGTAAAGTAAAATGATTATTTTTTTACAAAATATATTTGGATAAAATTTATAAAAGACTAATTTAAAATTATATATATATATATGTAGGGCCTCGTTTATGGGGCTCTATTTTCTTGAGGGTCCTAAAATAGGTCCCTATTTTCTTGGCAGCCCTAGGCATAGGCCTTGAGCCGACCTTGCACGAACACGGAAATGGAGACACAAAAAATAGGAATACGGATACGGAGAAACAACTCTTTTAAAAAAAATATAGGATACGAATACTAGAACAATTTATCAGTATTAAAATATAAAGGTTAATTTATAAATATAAAAAAATATAGGGGTTAATTTATAAATATAAAAAATTATAAAATTCATTTTATATTATAAATTATATTATATAAATTGTAAATTATAAATTAGATTCAATTAAAAAATATACTTTTCGAGTTAATAATATTTTTTAACTATAAAAATTATTCTAAAACACAAAAAAATGTAATCATGTTATCTTATAACAAAAATAAAACAATAGCACCTCAATCATACACAATTTTTCAATAATAAATAAATAATTTTCCATCTAATTGACTTCATTCATAATATTTATTAGCAATTTCAGTTTATAGAATCTTCTACTTAATTAACATTTTCACTCTCGAAGTTTTCATTAACATCTTGATTGAAGAATACCGTCTCTAATTTCGGTTCATCCAATGACAGAAGATATGTATATTTAAAAGGAACATGCATGTATTTTTTTTAAATAAAAGGTCCTAACACTTTTTTTTTTAATTTTCTAAATGTCTCTAAAAGATGTAAGATAAGTTTTCGAAACGTGGCAGTATCGAAAATGTGTCTGGCACAGAATACGACTTTTTATAGAACTTTCCGTGCAACATAATTTAAAACTGTAAAAGATATATATTCTAGCACGAATTGGCAATGATTTTAAATATTTTTAAATAATAGATCCTGTATCCCCACTTTCTACTATTGTTTATATATTTTAAGTAATTTTGAATGTATAATTATTTCTCGTGTAAATATTGTACGTGAATCAAATTACTATTACAAATTAATTTTCTTATGTTCTATACTAATTTTTAAATTCTATTATTGCCAACATTTCACAATTTTTTTATATCCATATCTAATAATTATAAGAGTTCTAATTAATTTAAAATTTGAAAAATAAAACTCTTCCAATAAATTTAAAATTTTATATAAAATTTTTGGAACTTCTCATCACTTGACTAATAAAGTATTGATGAAAAGTTATCTTTTAAGCTGGCAGAGTTGTCCTGCAAATAATGCTGCAAATTGTTGTATTGATAATTGGGTTGTCAATTATCTTCCATCCTCCAATGAAAATTTACACTGCATTTTGGTTTCCAATTTTTCTTTTTTCTTATTGATATTTTAAAAATAAAAAATCAAATTAACCACAAAAAAGGTTCAAGCATGAAGCATGAACTTGTCAGTGGCACCAGAATGTCCTTCAAAGACTTATAGGAGAGGGCCAGCCAACTACCTACAAAGCACTTGATAATTGATATATCCATTATACATAATATTATTATACCAAATCCGCATGTCAACATGCTAATGGCAGATTGATATGATAATTTTTTTTTTTTAAAGAATTGATATGATAATTATAACGATAATATTCAGTAATAATCAATCTCTCCCCTCACCTCACCTCACCTCACCTCATTTTAAATCACAAAATCCAATGATTGCAAGAAAACCAACGGTACACAATTAAAATGGAGGTAATTACATCTTTTTTAAGAAATAAAATCTTAATTTTTAGTAATGAATAAGGTCAAAGGGGCATTAAAGTTTTGAACTTTGGATAGATGACTGTAAAGTAACACTGAGACTGAGTCACTAAAGGCAATAAATAATTAAATAAATCAAAGAAGGGAAAGAAAGATGACTTTTTTTTTTTTAATTTACAGAGGCTAAAAGGCTATTTGTCAAAAGTTGCAAACCTAACTCTCTTAAAAAAGGTCCCATCTTGTTTGATTTGCTCCTGCCCCTCTCACTCCTCTCTTCTTCTTCTTCTTCTTCTCATTAACACCACCCACAGAAATATATAAAAAAACGAAGGGAAAAGAAATTAACTTTTCAAGATTTTGCCGGTGAAATTAGGGTTGATTAAGGTGGCTTTGCTAGAGGGTCTGTCAAGAAGCCAATGCCAGTGTTTGTGTTGATTTTTGAATTTGGAAACGATGTCGTGGGCTGGCCCAGATGATATTTTCCTCTCCACTTCTCTTGCCACATATCTTGATAGTAATCTTTCTGTCTCTCAATCTCTGTTTCTCAAGTTTTTCTTTTTTAGTGTATCCTTTTTTTTTTTTTTGGTTATATGTGCTTATAAGCTTCTGTGAGGTAGAAAGGGAAGTGGGTCGTTTGATGATTTTGTACTAAACCTGTAAATTTTGGATCTTTTTGGGTTTTGTTGATTGCTATATAGATTTTGAGATGATGGGTTTCTTTGAAATTCTGTGTTTTTAGCGTCACTGTTTGATTCAGATATTTAGAGTTTCTTTTATGTATCGCTGTCTCTTGGGTGTTTTATATTCTATACAACTAGTTGTGGAGTAATAATCAAAATGCTGCCTTCCACTGTTCATGTGCTTGAAATTTTTTTTTTTTTATATGATATCTTTACATTGGAGTGTCAGTATGACAGTACTTAGTGATTATAATGGTTTCAATTTGTATGCTAAATTGGGGTACAAGCGCAATGATTTTCTTGGGAGCTATAATTAAAGATGTACTGGAGGTGAAGAAATTGTTCAAGAAAATACCTTTCCTAGGTACTCCTAATGTCCATATGTTGTATATGATAAATTGATCAGAAGACTGACAAGAGCCATCTAATTTCCCAAGACCTGTTCAGATATTGAAGTTCCTTGTTTTGCCAATGGTGTTCTTTTTTTTTTTTCTTTTTTAATCTTTATGAAGGTGCAAATTGTGTTTGGATTTTGGATTTGAAAAGACTGAAGAGTCCTGACATTTGAATTTTCCTCATCTGCTGGTAATTCATGCTTGATAAGACAAAGCCTATATATTGCCAGACAATTTAACTTCGTTTTTTTTTTCCTTTTGCAGAAAAACTTCTTGTCTTGCTGCGAGATGGCCGAAAACTCTTGGGGATACTACGATCTTTTGACCAATTTGGTAGTGCATAACTTGTCTTATTTTTCGTTACCTTGTTTCGATCCTTAATTTCTAATAGCAATTCTCTTTCTACACAGCTAATGTTGTTCTTGAAGGTGCATGTGAACGAGTTATAGTTGGAGATCTTTATTGTGACATTTCCTTAGGTTTATACGTAATTCGTGGAGAGAATGTTGTTTTAATTGGAGAACTGGTATTATTTGCCATCCATTCTATATGATTTGTTTTCACCACTGTTGACTACTCCATGAACATATTTTTTTTCTTCTTTTCCATCCAATTGCATAGGACCTGGAGAAGGAGGAGCTTCCCTCCCATATGACCTGTGTTTCAGAAGCAGAGATTAAAAGGGTAAGTGCCATGTGTAGTCTGTTAATTCTTGAATTGAACAATTCATTGGCCTTTCTTTTGCTTTGGAACCTGTATTATATGGATCATGTTTGAAGGCAATGAAGGGATTATATGGATGTTGGCTGTTGTACTAGGATGATAATATCCTGTCAGGAATGGTGAGGGCACTTCTTGGTCCGATATGCTAATGTCTTAGATTTACATGAATATTAGATGGTCTGCACTTCAACCTATTTTTTTGAACTTTTAATCATATCAAATGCCTTAATGGCCGGAGATGAAAAATTTTGACAACCTTGCAATTCTTTTGTGCAGTTCTGGAAATTTTGTTGGCTGGTCAAGTGTCTAAATCCTTTTTAACCCAAGTCTTCAAGTTCCACCTAAATACTTGTATTTATTTCTAAACATGTTTAGCGATTGTTCAACATTGAAAGTCGGTATAATAAAGTAGATGTAAGAGACAATTTAAAAAAAAAAAAAAGTAGATGTTAGAGAGCTAGCATATTAGGTTCAAATGGTAGCAAATTGAACCATAAAAGAAAAATGCTTATTCAAACAACCACTTGAGGAGTTTTAATTTTTGAAGGGAAATGAGCAATTTTGTGAGATTCATTTGATATTTTTCTGTTTTGAGAAGAAAAGGTCTGCCCTGTAATAAAATTTGATAAAGAGTTTTACAGTAATTTTGTTGGATCAGCAAAATTGCTTGGTTTTTCATGCCCTTTTAATAGTTCAATGTCTTTGTTATGTCAGGCTCAGAAGGCAGAGAGGGAAGCCACAGATCTGAAGGGCTCCATGAGAAAAAGAATGGAGTTCCTTGATTTTGATTAACAGATTCTGCCATTCTGTTTCAAGTTTATGCTGTACCCGCAAATATTAGAGCGGTGTTGATCCAGAGATGGGAGAGCTTGAGTTAAAGTCTACCAGGTTCCCACATTTTGTGCTGCTGGAGGAGGAAGCTAGAAAAGCATGAAATGTCATTATATTTGCCATTTGCTAAGTTTGAGGAGAGGAGATTCAGTTTTGGGTTTGTCAGAGGCAATGATGATGACTTCCCTGTCTCTGTGCAGCTTCCATCTTTAGTCTGTCTATATGAAGCGCACACTGCTAGGCATTTTAGTTTTTTTCAAGTTTTTGGATCTTTCCCGCCTTGGTTATGCTAAATATCATGCTTTTGTCTGTGTACCTATTTAAGCCGCCCCTCCCTCCATGACATTCATCTTCCAAACACCATTTCTGAAATTTCTGTGGTTAGTCTTTGGTGCCGCATTTTATAATGGCACAGTGCCACCAATTCATTTGTAATGTGTTTTTTTTTTTTGGCTCGTCTGCGTGTTATTTTGCACAGAAAACACTTTATTGAACTGTTTCTTGCTATACCTGATGTTATTGGAAGCCCTTGCAAGTATTCGGGAACTCAAATTTATGCATGGGGGCATTCCTGTTTACAGTGTGAAATAGCTATAATAAACATCTACATTGCATGTAAACTATCATTAGGCGCTGCCCCTTTCACAATAGACACGAGAAGCATGTTACTGGAAGAGTGGCAATTTATGAGGAATAAGATCCAATTTTATGTATGATTTAATCACATGTAACTTTGTTTAATTTTCTCGAGAATGTAATTGGTATAGGTTTCTCGAAATGGAAATTCAAATGGCATTCGCTTATCAAACCAAAGTGATATCGTCATATTTGACTGTAACTATTACATATTCATATGGCAGCATGCACATGAATTCAGATTCAAAATATATCAGAAGTGCTTAGCAGCTTGTCAGTCATCTGGCTCAAGTTTATTGTGAGACATCGCCAAATAGGCTATCTGTAGGTTATTTCAGATAATTCACTGAACTGTTGCATTTCATCTTGTAAGAGAAACAGTATTCAATGGAATTTGAACATGAAAAGATCATTGTCATAAACGTTGCACTGACAGGAAACAATCTGCAGGCATCAGTCACAACATCTGCAGGATAGAGAATTATCAACTTTATCATTACATAAGGATTAAAAAAGCGTGAACTTCAATCAGAAAATGTGAGCAATGAGATGAGATGCTTCTGATTTGGAAACCGTGAAATCAGCTCAGAGCGTTTTGCCAGCTCAAAATCCTCAAATTGAAATGCAGGCGCACAAGTGCATCCTACTAGGGAATAGTGGTGCTCAGCATCCCTTGCAGCAGCTTTGGCAACTTCACCTTCTGGGGAAATGATGTAGTCATTTGCCGGAAATGCACCAAACCACACGTTTGGAGGCACAGTGTACTGTGGCTGCTGGTTGTCTCCAATTAGATCAGATCCAAGGCAGGTTAATTTGACCTGACCGTTTCTCTCATCCAATTCCAATATCTAAAAGAACACATGATCCATTAGAATGAACAACAGATAACAACTAGTACCACTTGGAAACATTTTGAATAGCCTGGAGACATTTGCTCTGCTCAAGTAATAAAAGAAAAGGCACATTTCTAGCATTTACAGTTACAAGATATCATAGCAAGATAATAACACAAGGATGTTGGAACTAAGGATTTATCAAAACATGAGATAAGGTACAAATTGGACCCTCAACTTTACCCTAAGATACATATTTGACCTTAATGTTTTTTTTGTCCCAATTGGACCTTAATCTTTGAAAATTGGACTATATTGAACCCTTTATCAAAGAATTGTTACAATTAAGTCCTAAAAATCAAAGAAAATTTTAACTTTAATGGTATTTGATAAAAATTAGCTCGAATAACAATGCGGATTGATGAAATTACTTTCAAAATAAATATTAATGAAGTTTTTAAATTTTAAAAAAAAATTTAAGTTTATAGAAATATATTTTTATATTTTTAAAAATTTAAAAAAGGTTAAAAATATTTTTTGTAAATCTAAAAATTTTGGAATCAAGTAATATATATTTAAGAAAAAAGAATTAAAAATTTTCTATACACATAATAATTTTTTAAAAAATTTTAAATTTATAGAAACTTTTCAAATTTTAAAATTTTCAAAAAATTATTGAGTGTATAAATTTTTTTTATTTTTTTTATTAAATGTATATGGCTTGACTATAAAATTTTTAGATATATAAAAATTATTTTTAACTTTTTTCTAAATTTTCAAAAAATATTAAAAATTAGTTTTTAAAAACTTAAAAATTTTAAAAACTTCATAAATGTATATTTTAAAAGTAATTTTATCAATTCTCATTATTATTTAAACTGAATTTTATCAATTAATGGTAAAGTTAAACTTTTCTTTGATTTTTAATACTTAATTACAACAATTCTTTAAAAGAGTATTCAATATGATCCAATTTTTAAGAATTAAGGTCCAATTGTGACAAAAAAACATTAAGGTAAGATATAAACTTCGAGGTAAAGTTGAAACTCCAATTTGTACCTTATCCCATGACAGAATAAGCACTCGTATTTTATTGAATTACTTCTCGAACACATCTCACGATGACATGTGAAGACTTATGGAGCTCAGTTTATGCAGTGGTTGTGGATTTAAAAATGGCAGATAAAGGACAACCATGCATTCAACTTAAGATCATAATTCCATAACCCATTATCCATTTTGATGATAAGCCAACAGATTGTGAAAACAATAAGTCACAAGTAAACCATCAAATCAACGTAAAATGTCTAATCGATATTGAGGAAAAAAAAAAGCACCATATCACAGAATGAACCAGTATGCCCGTAAGGTTAATGAAGTCAGAAGATTGCCATCAAATGGAGGCACTATGCACAAAACTAGGATCAGCCATACCGTAATAGGTTCTCCCAGATAAAAATGCCAGGTTTCTGCACTTGGGATTCGATGAAGACGGGACACACTCCCAGAAGGAAGCAAGAAGTAAATAGCAGTGCTGACTGGACGATCAACCTTATCTGCACAAAAGCTACAGCAGTATTAGTAAATTAGCTAATAACAGGAACATAAAGGTAAGAGACATGTACTAGTTCGTGGTAAGGTTGAATCTGGCTACTAACACTCCCCCTGGCCCCAAGATAAGCGAGTAAATTATAAGAATTATTGTCATGTAAAATCCTACCTATTTTCAAAATAAAAACATTTAGCTCAGTTGCATGAATGGTTCTGTTATCAGATAAACATAGATTCGGATCACTAAATATTCTATTAAATGCTACATGATTCATATTCAACAATTCACACATAACCTTGTATTTGAGAATTGGGGCAACACAAACAAGCAAATTAGTAGACTACAAAAGCAACAAAGATGATAAATTTGGCACATGTCAAGCAAGCTTTACATTTGAGTTAAAGAACCGTTCAGTCGCGATCAGCTAGCTAAAATAAGAAAACAAATGTTATGTAACGGGTATGTGTGTCAGTATCTTCACACGCCTTAAACCACATAATTCGAATTGACAATAAAAGAATCCATCTTTTATATCAAACCATAAAGGAAAGACAAACCACACCCAGATTAGGAACAGTAATCAAGAACTTTATTATTATAGCATATGAGACCTAGGAATGGTGAAAAAGATAAATTTGGATACTTTACATTCTGGAGGAAGTTGAGAAGTGGAGAGAGTGACAGACGCATCTCTAAAGGTTTCCCAGTAGAGTCCACCTTCTGGGTTAGGCTGAAGATTCAATTTTTTCACTATTTCTGATGAAGACGCCATTTTCAAGTTCTTTCACTCTCCTGCAAAAGTATTAACCATTTTTTTCTATTTAAGTCTTGGGTGTAACGATGACCTTTTTTTTTTCGAACTGAGTGGAGAACTATAAGGATGACCGACTCCATTCAATGCCCTTTTTTTATTATTTTATTTACTAGGCGCAAGAAAATAAATTCTTGCATCATAGGCATGCGACTTCAAAGTTCAACCCAGAAACAGGACATGATGATGAAGGTAGTGATGTCAATGCTGTTGGTTTGGCAAATGCGCAAGGATATTAAAACGGCATGGTGGTGTTCTCCCCGAACGACAGGTCGTTTTCAGTGGAAAATTAAGTATAAATTAAATTTTAGTTCAAATATTAAGAAATAACAATTAACATCTGATGGTGTAATAACTAACAGAGATAAGTGCAAACAAGTAGTTGTGGTTTATTACTTTTTCACTTATGGTTTGGTGGTTTTTTCGTGACGCTTTTGCATCCTGCGATATTTACCATTAGCAAATTTAGGTTAAATTCAATAAAACTATGATGACATGTATGTTGACATGCTGACTGGATGCCCACGTGAATGTTGATGGATTGACGTGGATGCTAATGTCAACATTCACATCATCACAATTAACAGTATTAGTGAATTTGGCTAAATTTGTTAAGGAAAAATATTATAGGGTACTGAAGTGTCACGAACAAACTACAGGACCATAGTAAAAAAGCGTTAATCCACCTATAATTTTTTTTTACTTATCCCTAACTAATAAGCTCGTAACACATAAAAATTGTTGACGAGACTTAAACATGAAGAAAATATGAAACTTGAGATTTCGATACTAATAATTAAAAAGATACTAACAAATGACACTATTCAAAAATAAATTAACAAATTTTTTTTACTTAACATTTAATTATTTGTTGAATCTAGTAATGAAAATAAAATTATATACATTATATAGGTATTGTCAAAAAGAAAATATAAAATAAGAAAAGATTTCAGTTTCAGAAGCATTTCATGTGCACAATTGGAGATCCAGATTCCATGTACTCTTCCTTGGTTATCCACATCTGCGACCAAAAAAAGAAACCCATTATCAGAAGTTGACGATGAAATTTATGATCCTTCTACACCACCTTAGGATCAGCATTTTGATGATCCTTGTACAACTAACAAAAGTTTTCTGCTTTCCCTTTTTTTCAAGCTCTGAAATGCATTTACCTGCTGAAATGTGCTTAATGAAGCCAAAATGGAGCCACCAATCCAAACACTGTACTTTCTTTCTGGTGGCGCAACAACTCTCACCCTCACGCCAGGAGGTGCTAAACAGCTAACCTCTTTAGCCAACCTATCAGCAAGTGCAGGCGTTACAGTTGTTCCACCACTGAGCACTACATTGCTAAACATTTCTCTCCTGATGTCCATATCACACCTTCTAATTGACCTCACCAAAATCTTATTCACACCTCCTGACTCCACTCCTAACCTACTTAGATCAAACAGGATTTCTGAGCACTTGAACCTTGCAGCTCCTATTGTTATCACTTGCCCATCAGGCAATTCATGTTGCTTGTCTAGCTCTGAACTTTTCCTTAATGTTACAAGCTCTTTTTCAGAATCCATTGCCACATACGTAATTTTCTCTTTTATGTCCCTAACAATTTCTTTCTCTGCAGAACTCGTGAATATGTAGCCTTCTTCTGCTAAAATTCTTGTCAGGTACTCTGTCAGATCTTTTCCTGCCAAATCAAGTCTAT